>JAEIGL010000053.1:0-98886 GCA_018903715.1 Zaprionus davidi | reverse complement strand
AAGTTTAGATTATTTTTTTTTATTATAAAAAATAATGTTTTTATTAACAAGTTGAGATTAAGACTAATTTACAATTGCTAAAACTAAACTACATCAAAACCTAAAGCGTCGCTGCAGACGCCGCTGCTGCTCTGCTTTGTTCTTGGTGTTCCTCGATGTCATTGGTCGCGTTCGCTGTCGCTGTCGCTGTAGCTGGGACGAGTGTTGGCCGGCATTGGTTGCCGGTTGGTGCAATATGATCCTTCTCTGTGGAGTTTCGATGTGGCGCCTGCTATTGGTGTTTTCCGTGGTCTCAGCCGGTGCTGGCTGCATTAGTTGCTGACGGGGTTTCGTCTTGCGCTTATTGGTCCCACGGTAGCTTACTGAAAGTGCATGGTTAGCGCTCGTGGTGTGGTGGCCTGTCGGCGAACTTCCACGGGTCGTTGACGCCTTGGTGTCACATGCCCGGCTATGGTGCGTCCCTGTCGATCCCACGGTGACTTATGCTGGCATGTGCAGACTCCAGCTCACGGCTGTCTGCACAAGTTGCACTTCTTTTTCCGATCACACGGTTATCGACTGGCGAATTCCAGGTTGTGATATTGTTGTTGTTCTGGCATTTGCGCGTGTGATAATATTGCTCTTTGTTGTTCTCTTTTGTTGTTCTCTGCTACTTGCGCGTGTGGCGCTCTTATACTCTTATTACAGAGCTGTGACATGTTGGGCCTTAACTCTTCCCTCCTTAAGAGCGAGCGTCCTCGCTCGCCACATAACTAAGACTGGTGCTGCGTTGTTTAACGTGGCGGGGGCTGAGTTCATGTTGGTGTTAACCGTTTCCCCGTTTTCTAATTGATATCCAGATGATTAATCCCGCGACGAGCAGTAGTAGGATAGGCGATAGGGGTGTAGCTGAGTGCTCTCTCTATTTTGGCATATTCCCCCAGTTTCTCCAGTTTGCGTGTGTTGTTTATGTTCAGCTCCTTTATCATCTGCAGCGAGAGAACTTCGTCGACTTCATTTGTTCCCCTATTATTTGAAAAAGAGGGGCTTCTGGTTCTGCTGCAAAGATTTCTTCCCGCTTTGTATACGGCTTTCCCAACCTTTACCGTGGAATTCTGGTACTGGATGATGTATGACCCTCTTAGCTTTACCGCTTTTTTCGTCCAGTGTCACGATGCCGCTAAAGTCGTTGAGAAATATAGTACCTGGGAGTATCTCTTCGTGCTCTGGGATGTGCTGATTGTTAATCAGGGTGCATTCTGGTTCTTTCATTTTTAATAGCGCTGTAATGCAGGTGTTATTGCTTAGGTCTGATATGTTATCTAAGTTACAAATTGTCTTATCATTATGTTTTTTGACATGAATTTTTAATTGCGAAGAGCTCTCGGTTACATTCAAGAATCTGTTGGAATTTTATATCGGCTATTGTCTGATGTTTTTTTATAGCTCTTACTTCTTTTGTCCTACAAGAGTCTTCGCTTATTGTGGGTAAACTTATAATATAGATTAGGTCTAGGCCGTTTGAAGCTAATTTTATTTCGGCAAAATTCTAGTAGTTCCTCAATATTGTAAAATAATTTGTTCTCTCTTTTCTAAATGTTGTTCTACTACGTCTATTTCTATTGCCGATAAAATAAATGAGTTTACTGTATTTGATTTTGCCCAAGTTATGGCGTAAAGTACATTTGTTATTTCCTCCTTAATTAGTTGAATTTTATCTTTAAAATATTTGCTTTTTCATTATTTAATTGTTCGGAATTTTGGATATTTTTTAATATTGTGTTGGTAACATTACCAATCTGGTTTATTTTTCATTGATTAATCTGTTAATTATGACTTGCTTGTTGTTATTTTCAAGCTGCCCATTGATCTTTCCCTGCAATACTTCGTGGTCGTGGTGGTCTGGCGTGCCAGCGAGCCACTTCCACGCTGAGCCGATGGCATTGATCGCTCGTTTGGTTTTTTTTTTGAAGGCTTAAGCCTCTGGAGATCTTGTTTTACTAGCCTGAGCTCATAGAGGAGGTATGGATGTAAGGGGTGGGATATGGGCAAGGATTCTATTGATTTTTCCAGGGAATTGTAAACGTCATCATATTTGGTTAAGTTAAAGAGGTGGATAATTTTGAATGTTCCATCTTGTTTGGCTGCCGGTCCCGTATCGATTGAGATGAGTTGTGAATTTGAGTAATCGAGGACTGTCGTCATCGCTAAACATGTTGGCAATAAGAATCTGTAAATTATGTTCGAATATTATTTTTGTGGACAATTTTCCCTGATTGAGTTTTAACTGTTGTGTTCCTATCTTCCGTGACAATTTCTTCCCTATACCGGGGCGTCAATTTTGATCCCAGTCTTTTTGTTTATTTTCACGTGAATTTTTTCCCCTGGTTCGTATTTCCTTGGCTGTTCTTTGTTTTGGTTATGGTAATCTAGATCTGTTAACTGTTTCTTTTCTATTCTATCTTTAATCTTCTGCCGTTTTACTTGGATTGCTTCTGGGTTGTCCAATATGTTGCTTCTGAAGAATGTATCGATCGGTTTTTCCTTCGTAACTGAATGAATAGAGTTGTTATACTCTTGTACTGCTTTGAAGAGCAGGTCTGAGAAGGTTGAGTCTCCGTCCTCTGTCTTGAAGCATCTTAAAATTTCTGTCAGAGTCGAGTGGAAGCGTTCTACTTGTCCGTTACTTGTGGAAGCGTATGGAGGTGTTGTAAAAATTGAAATACCTAGTTGATCTTCTATCATGAATTTAATGGCTGCAGAATTTAGTGATCGTTCGTTATCCATTACTACCGACCTCGGCATACCAAATGCTATTAACATCTCCCTTAATGGGTCTCTAATGTCTTCGGACGCTCTAGAATTTAAAATTTTTACCTGTGCGTATTTGGAAAATTTGTCAAGACCTGTCAGGATGCTATTGCTTTCTGTTATATAGATATCGATGTGGATTAGTTCTCCTGGGTATTTCGGAATAGGTGTGGCTTGGATTTCTGTTTTGGGGGGATGTCTGTCGTACTTGGATTCCCTACAGGTTAGACAGTTTTTTGCTATTGCGTTTACCTTCTTTTGTAATTGTGGGAAAAAGTAATTCTTGATTATCTGGGCCTTGTTTTCTTTTGTGTTTCTGTGAGCCCTTTTATGTTCAAGAGCTATGATTTCGTTCTGCTCATTTTCTGCGATCACATCCTTAACTTTGCTTTGGGTGAATCTAACCTTATATAAGCTGAAGTGGGATGGGTAGATGTTTTGAATTTTTCCCATGATATTTTCAGAGGTGAATATTCCGTTACGGATTCTTGGGTTGAGTCTTTGTTTGAGGATTTGTATTAACTGTTCTTCAGTGAAGCTAGGTTTTTTTATTATATGTCTGTGGAAGGAGGGGAATGGGAGTTCGAAGCTGTACTGGTCTGAGCTGTCTACCGAGATAATTAATTGGTTTTTGAATACATTAATGGGCGTCTCTACGGAGTAAATAAGGTTGTGTGACGAGCTATCGTCGCTATGAACCGTCGCGGATGAACTAATTGTATTTATTAATAGTTTTGGGGGTGACCTGGATAATGCGTCGGCGACTACATTGGCTACGCCGGGCTTATACCTTAGTTCGTGATTGTATTCGCCCATAAAGTCTCTCCAGCGTTTTAACTTTGGGTTATTGTTTTGTGCACTGTTTGAAAAGGTTAAGGGTTGGTGATCTGTGTAGATCACAACTTTCGAATATCCGTACAAATAATGTCTTAGACTTTTAAGGGCCCAAACAATGGCTAACATCTCTTTTTCATTGGTAGCGTAAGCTTCTTCAGTTTTAGATAGCGTGCGTGAAATGAATGCTATGGGCCTATGGTCTTGTTCTAGTACTGCCCCTATCGCGTAATCCGATGCATCTGTTGTAAGTTGGAACTCTTTGCCAAAGTCTGGGTAACTCAGCATGACATCTCTAGATATAAGAGTGTTTCTGAGTTTATTATAGGCTTCGCGTGCTTCTTTATCTAGTTCTATCGCTGTCTTATTTGAGGTATGCTTTGAAACACGGCCACATTCTCCTCTCAAGAGTGTGGTTAGTGGTTTTGCTATTTTTGCGTAGTCTCTAATGAATCGTCTGTAGTAACTAGTCATGCCTATAAAGGAGCGGAGTTCTCTAAGTGTTTTTGGAATTGGAAATTTAGTAATTGCCTCGATTTTCGATGGGTTTGTTTTTACTCCCTCTGCGGAAATTGTAAAACCCAGAAAATCTACTTCGGTCTTAAAGAAGTGGCACTTCTCAATCTGGACTCGCATATTTGCATTCTGTAATGTCGTGAACACCTTTGCCAAGCTTTCGACATGTTCGGCTTCAGTTTTGCTGAAAACAATTATGTCATCTATATAAACATAACAAATCTTATTCCTATGTTCTCTAAGTATGTCGTCGAGTGCCCTTTGAAAAATGGAAGGTGAGTTTTTGAGGCGGAAAGGTAATCTGGTAAATTCATATTTACCGCCGTCCACCGAAAATGCCGTTTTTCTATATCTGTTTCCTTCAGTCGTATCTGATGGAAGCCACTTTTAAATCTAGCACGGAAAAGTATTTATTTTTTCCCAACTGGGCTATTATTCCTCCTATTTCAGGTATGGGATACCTATCGGATACGGTGACTTTATTGATTTTCCTATAATCAATTACTAGTCGGAATTTTTTCTGTTCGGACGGACCGGACTTTTTCGGTACGACCCATACTGGGGCGTTGTACGGCGACCGTGAAGGTCTAATAATGCCATCAATGAGCATTTCTTCTATCTGCCTTTCTACCTCTTTTCTAAGAGACGCTGGGTATGGGTAGTGTTTGCTGTACACTGGGGTATCTGACGTGGTTCTTATCTCTCCGACTACCTCAGTAGTGTAAGTAAGTTTAGTGTCCGGGTCTGCGAATAAGTTACTATGCTGTCTGACAAGCTGTCCTAATATTTCTTTTTGCGTTTCTGTCATGTGGTCTGAATGTACTCCTATTGAGTTTACGGCTTGAGCCGTTAATTGATGAATTTTTATCCTGTATCCGTTTTCTAGGGTCAAGCTGTCGTTTTTAACATCTATTATGGCTCCTATATTCTTTAACGTATCATTCCCTAATATGCCGTGGAATGTTTTCAAGGAGGAAAGTAAAAAAATTTCAGCGGTTTGTCTTTTAAGTTAAACAAATTCAAGATAGTATGGTGAGTGATTTCAATATTTCCGCCTACTGAATTAGCAAAAAATGGTTTCTTATTTTGTTTTGGGTTTTTGACAAGTCCTGCCTGGATGTAATTCTGGTTGGACCCGGTGTCTATCAAAAATTTTAGCGTTTTACCGTCCCCCGTTGTTACCTTAAAGTATGGTAAGGAGGAACGGTTTACTCTAAAAAATGTAGCTCCGCTGTGTCTATCATGTCATTTGGGTCATCGTCCGCTTGCCAGGTCGCTTCTCCCTGCAATTCGTCGAGGTCTGCGGTTTGTGCAGCCTCGTAATAAGCTTGTTCGTCTGCGTCCGCGTTTAGTTGTAGTTCTGCATCTGTTTCTGTCTGAATATTAAATTGCCTTTGCATCTTGTTCGGATTTTGGACTGTCCCCATACTTAATGGTCTTTTCCCTGCTGCTTCGAAATTTGGCCTGTTCATATAGTTCACATTGCGTGAACGAATTGACGGATCTACCTCCATTGGTACTGGCTTGGGTTGCGGACGAGGTGGTGGTGGTGGGTCGTTTTGTCCCTGGGGGTTGAAGTATTGTGCCACCATTGGGGTTTGTTGGAAGCGCGGTATAGGGTTTCTTTGAAACGGTGAGGGTACCTGGGGGTTTGGTTGGTAGTATAGATTTGGTTGGAAATGTTGCCTGGCTGCTACAGGTCTTCCCTGGGGGAAATTTTGCCGCGGAGGCAGTGGGGGTTGTCGTCCCGAAATAGGATTCCTTGGGGTCTGGAAATTTCTGGTCTTTTGGTTTTCTAGGAGACTGCACAGGTGGAGTGCGTGTCCTAGGTCGTATGGTTCCTTGATGGCTAAAAGTTGGGATAGATTGCCGTTTAATCCCCTAACGAATGTGTCTAGAGCCTTGTCTCTATAAAGGGCTGTTAGGTTTTGGATAGTTTCTTGTGAAGCATCGAAGCTGCCTATCTGATTAAGGATCAAGGAAAGTTGGCGGTATACGGTTTGGTAGAATTCCTGAACTGATAGATTTCCTTGTGAGAGTGAATACAGCTGATATTCTAAGGTTTTTAGATCCCGTCTATCTGCATAATTTGATGTTAAGCATTTGGAAATTGCTTTCCAGTCAAGGGGCGTATTATATGATTCCAGAACTGCGTCTGCTTCTCCTACTATTTTGTTCCGAATAGCCAGTAGGATCCCGTAGTATTTTGGGGAGCCGATCTGGTTTTCATATAATTTTAACACTCTCTCTACGCTTTTTTTCCATGAGTTGAATTCGCTTTTTGATCCTGAGAAATCTCTAAGGATGCGAACTATGTCCGGAAGTTTGTCTAAGTCGTCTAGTTTGTTTAGGAATTCTTGCCTAATGCTTTGGTCTTGTAAGCCGGCAAAATCCTTATTAGGATTTAGAACTTCCTTGACCATCTGTCCTAAATTATTACATAGCAGTTCGTTTACTACCTTTTCTACATCTTTTTGGGTAACGAGTCTGGCTTGCATAGCCGGAGAGGATGAAGAGGCTGAAGGACCACTAAGGGCTCCTAATTTGGCTAACAGTTCGTCGTCTGGCATGTTGTTGGGTGAAGGGAGCTTTAAATATTTTTTCCAAATTATTCTTTTATATTATGGGGTAAAAAGGGATAAAAGGGATTTTGAGCTTTTGGGAAAGAGGAAGGAGTTCAAGTATAAAGGTTTGTTTCAGGGAAATTCAAGGGCTGATAGAGCTTTAATTAGGATTTTGAGTCTTAAGTATTTAATTGATTTTGATTGTTTTAGAGAGAATTTTTAAATCTTATTCGAATATATTTTTAACCTAGAGTTTACTTTACTTTGCTTTTAATTATTAATGCTTTTTTCTGAATAATGTTTCTTAAAAAATTAGCTTACAGTAGTAACATTTCGGCGTGCTCTCGCGCTGGTAAGGTTGGCAGCTTCCCGTTTTTCCCACGTTGCAGCGACAGCGATTTGGGTGACTAGGGTACCTTCCCTACACCTTTCTCCTAGAAGATGCGCGTGCCTCTCCGGACGGACACTAGAGGGCTCACGGCGATTATTGGAATCCTGGTTTTTGTTCGAGTGTCAATTCACCGACACTTGCGCACTCGTAATTCTGTTCTTTGCGGCACTTCCGTGGGGGCGATTGCAATACCCAGTTTCGTGCACTTGAACTGTTAGTTTCGGGTGATCTTTGCGCACTTGTATTTTTATAGACTTCCGTAGCACATTTAGGGGCGATTGCGATACCTAGTTGTCGTGCACTTCAGATCGTTCACAAGGATGTATTCGCGCACTTGTAGCTTAGTAACACTTTTCTACAGGGGCTATTGCAATACCTGGATATCGTGCACTTTTATATTGCTATAAGGATACTTTGCGGACTCGCGTTTCGATAGGATTTCAGTGGAACTCTTAGGGGCGATTGCAATGCCTAATCGTTTCGCACTTTTAAGGATCACTATTACTGTTCACAAGGATTACCGCTTTTGACCCGAAACTTTTACGAGGATATTTATTTCTTTGCGCGTCGCGAACTTTTACCAGGTCCCTGCTCGGGCGCCAGTTAAAGTTTAGATTATTTTTTTATTATAAAAAAATAATGTTTTTATTAACAAGTTGAGATTAAGACTAATTTACAATTGCTAAAACTAAACTACATCAAACCTAAAGCGTCGCTGTGACGCCGCTGCTGCTCTGCTGGTTCTTGGTGTTCCCTCGATGTCATTGGTCGCGTTCGCTGTCGCTGTCGCTGTAGCTGATCTATGTTGGCCGGCATTGGTTGCCGGTTGGTGCAATATGATCCTTCTCTGTGGAGTTTCGATGTGGCGCTCTGCTATTGGTGTTTTCCGTGGTCTCAGCCGGTGCTGGCTGCATTAGTTGCTGACGGGGGTTTCGTCTTGCGCTTATTGGTCCCACGGTAGCTTACTGGAAAGTGCATGGTTAGCGCTCGTGGTGTGGTGGCCTGTCGGCGTAACTTCCCACGGGTCGTTGACGCCTTGGTGTCACATGCCCGGCTATGGTGCGTTGTCGATCCCACGGTGACTTGGTTGGCATGTGCAGACTCAGCTCACGTGGCTGTCTGCACAAGTTGCACTTTTCCGATCACACGGTTATCGACTGGCGAATTCCAGGTTGTGATATTGTTGTTGTTCTGGCATTTGCGCGTGTGATAATATTGCTCTTTTGTTGTTCTCTTTTTGTTGTTCTCTGCTACTTGCGCGTGTGGCGCTCTTATACTCTTATTACAGAGCTGTGACATGTTGGGCCTTAACTTACATATTCATCAAGAAGTCGAACTTTAAAAAAAGTTGACAAAAGATACATTTTTTTAGGAAGACAAATTTTCACCTGCAGTAGTGCTATTATTTTAACCGCAGCTGTATATATATATATATATATATATATATATATATATATATATATATATATATATATATATATATATATATATATATATATATATATATAACATATATATATTTGTGAATTTCTGATAATTATGAATATTTGAAATGCAGGCAAAAGAAACAAATGAACAGCTACGGTAGACAGAGTTCAGCCGATAGAGAAACAAATCAGCCTGGAATTCATACAATGGATCAACGGAATGAAGGAAAGCCGCGGCGTTGGGAGCAAAAACTGGTTCAAATTAAAACAATGGAGGGAGAATTCAGTGTGACAATGTGGGCATCTGGGACATCCGATGATGAGTTCTCTAATTCGGATAATAATGCCGAGGAATTGGATTATTTACCGGAGAATGGTGCTGATAATACGAATGCCGATACGACAACATTCCGTGCAGATGTACAAGCAATAAGCGATAATAATCAGCTGCAAATACAAAAGAGTGAGATAGCAGTATTACAGCAACAACAGCAACTCTTTTTCCATCAGCAGCAGGAACAATTTCTGCAGCAATTAACGCTATCGCTACCACCGGCGCAGCAAAAAAGTTCTACGAATTTTCAGTTACCCGTGGAGGATAATCCAGCATTGAACCAAAATGATAATGACTGTGAGCCAACGACTGAAGCAGCTGCTGCCATCGGAAACTTATCTTTTTCTCTGGGTAAGCAATGTAAAATGCACTTGAAAATAGTTTAATTGTATGCTAACACGGTTGAAAATGTCTTAAAAGAGTTTACTAACATTGTGCAGATCTACGCAACAGTCTTCTACCCTGCTCCATACATAGCAGACCTCATAAAACCTTTTAAAAACCATATAGTTTAGTTTTCTACTGTATTTATTTAAAAAAACAGGAAATCATCTTTGTACCTTTATAAAACTCTCATAACATATGTCCACTAAACATTGAGACTTACTTCAGACGTTAATTTTAGTGCATAAACTAACACACAGATGGCGTTCAACACTCATTTCTTAAGTCCAACAATGTTTCTACTGAAATTTCATTTTACCCTGCAGTTTTTAATCAAAATGTCGCAAAAAGTGGATTTACATAAATCTGTCGCAAATTTACTTAACGACTCAGTACAAATGAAATATTTGAGTTTAAAGATAAGCCAATCTCTCGTGCGATATTGTTCGTGTTTTAAACCATTGCTGCAATCGAAAAGAACCCAAAATCAAATTATACCTTGTCGAGCATCAAAATAAAGTGCCAAAACAAAGAAAAAAATTGCTGTCAAGTGCCAAAAAAACCATGGTTGGTCAATCAATCCGCAAATTAACACGAAAATCTTGATTTTCAAAGTCTGTCGTTCACAATATTTTGATGAAAAACAATGTAATATATCGTTAACATACTCGGAAAAATACCAAAGGGCTACTGTGCAGTTCGTTGTGAACATTGGATTGGCTGAACAATCAAAAAATACCATTTGTGCCGAAAGGACAACGCCCCAATCGAACATTTCTAGGCACTTCTCAAAAGTATGGTGTATGAACAGGGCTGGGAAGTACAAAATGAGCAACAATTGATAAATTGAACCAGCGAAAGTTGAAGGAGACATCGTCCAGATCCAAAATTGTTACATTTGCTCTAAACTACGAAAAATCAAAGACAATAGTCCATGGAGTGTTAACTAAATGTATATTTTTATATGTTACCAATAGACTTAAATATCGAATAAATATATTTTTTAATTCAACTGATATTTATTAAACAGCGTAAGCCAGAAACTTCTTTTTTTTAATTATAAATTACAATCTGTTTTTAAAATAACAAAAAGTAATTGGTCGGCTAATTGTGAAAAATGTAGCGGTCCTTCCCCTTCTGCGTTTTAATCTTCTTGGTTCCAACTCTGTCATCGGTATTAGTCGCAAGTTTGAGTTTTGGAGGCTAAGTAGTCGATTCGTATGTTTTTTGTTGATTTTTTTAATAGAGTCGTTGACTGTCTTTATGTTTAAATCATTATAGATATCTTCGTTTCTAATGCACCATTCGGGTTTTGTGATTATTCTGAGCATTTTTGATTGCTTTCGCTGAATCAGCTGTAGGTGGGATTTACTGGCAGTTCCCCAGAGTTCTATTCCATACGTCCATATTGGTTTTATTATCGCCTTGTATATTGCAATTTTATTATGTAATTCTATTGTAGTTTTGAATGTTTTCCTATTAGCCAGTTAAGTTGTCGAAATATCTCAATACCCGATCTCTCGAACCAGGATACTGTTTGTGTCATTATTTGTAGTGCACTTGCAGCTGTTTTTTCGTACGCGCTTGACGACATTAATACAGTATCATCTGCGAATGTCGCAATTATTGATCCAGGAGTAGTTGGCGTTGGAATATCGGAGGTATATATCAGGTATAATATGGACCCAAGCACGCTACCTTGGGGAACACCCGCTGACACTGGCATAATATCTGAGCATTCATCGTCGTATTTAATATAGAAATATCTGTCCGTTATATAGCTTTGAAGGATGGTATATAGGTTATATGGTAATATATTTCATAGATTATGCAGTAGTCCTTTGTGCCATACTTTGCCAAATGCTTTAGCAATGTCCAAGGACACAGCATAGTAAAATTACTTTTTGTCGAAATCGTCTGTGATTTTGTTGATTACTCGATGGATGTGTTGGACAGTCGAGTACTGCTTCCGAAAACTAAATTGGTGAGGAGGTATTATATTTTTTTGGTTTAGTGTTGGCTCGATTCTATCAAATAGGACTTTTTCAAATACTTTTGAGAGAACAGGTAACAAGCTGATTGGTCTGTACGAGCTTACAGTATTGGCGTTTTTATTTGGTTTTAGAATTGCTTTAATTTGGCGTACCTTCCAAGTTATGGGAAAGTATAGTAATCGAAGGATTCAGTTAATCAAGTTTCTAATATAGGTGATTATAGCGTCTAGTAGTTCTTTAAGAATTTTTCCTCCGAATAAATCATATCCGGGGGCTTTCTTGTTTTTAATTTGTTTTATGTGAAATTTAATTTCTGCCTTTGTTATAATTTGTATTGCACAATTTAAGTTGGTGATTTGTGTTGGAAGCTCAGCATGTCCATGTCATTGGTAAATGATGTTTTAAAATGTGCAGCAAATGTGTCTGCTTTTTCTTTGTGTGACCTCGCCCATGTGTTGTTGTTTCTTTTTATAGGTGGCTTATGTATAGTTGAGTTCGTCAATTTTTTAGTCGCTTTCCACAGAGAATAATTTGTAGACAAGGAAGTTCCAAGTTTACTGAGGTATTATTGAAGCAGGTTATCTTTGTCTTTCTTAAGAATTCTCTTGAGCTCGTCTGTTGCTCTATTAAGTTTGTTTTTATCTTCTGGATGCCTAGTCCTTTGCCATATCCTTCTAAGTTTACGTTTTTGTCTGAACTTGTCTTTAATAAAAGCGGGAGTTTTATTTAACGTAGTAATTTTTATAGATGGTGTCGATTGCCTTGCTGCATATATGATGTTGTCTTTTAAATATGCTATTGCAGAGTCCAGTTCGTTGTTTGTCTTTAGTGAGATATTTATTTCCATGTTCTGTTCCAAAATGTCGCGCAACATATTCCAATTTGTATTCTGGTAAAATAAAGGGGAGTCATTGTTGTTTTCTTCTAGTCCACCATGTAGTGTAATTAATATTGGTGAATAGTCGGAAGAGAGTTCTAGGCATGATTTTATTGTTAGGTTCTCGGGTGTTATATTTCTTGTAATGCAAAAGTCAATTAAATGCGGTAGTTTATTGGTGTCAGTTGGCCAGTAAGTCGGCTCTTCTGTGCTTAGAATACGGCTATTATTGTTTCTTATTGCTGCATACAGTTGACGTCCCTTTGCAGTGGTAAGTCTGGATCCCCATGTTATGTGTTTGGCATTATAGTCACCTCCTGCCAAAATCCGATTGCCCAGTGATTTTAGAAAATCGAGGTATTGGTCTTTTGTATTATTAAATTTAGGTGGGCAATAAACTGCAGATATATTTATTGGACACGTTGTGTCTAAGGTCGATATAGTAGTAGCCTGTATGTAGTCCTTTTTGAATCCATCGAGCTCTATGCACTTGATGCTTTTTATACCCTTCGACCATTGAAAATGGTCAAAAAAGGGTATACTAACTTTGTGCAAATGTATGTAACAGGCAGAAGGAGGCGTGGGAGACCTCATAAAGTATATATATTCTTGCTCAGGATCACAAGCGGAGTCGATTGAGCCATATCTGTCTGTCTGTCCGTCTGTTCGTCTGTTCGTCTGTCTGTGTGAACGCACAGATCTCAGCTATTATAAAAGCTAGAGTTACCAAATTTGGCAGGAAGACTCTTGTGTACTATAAGCTGATCAAGTTTATTTCAAATGTTAGGTGCCACGCCCACCGCCCCCACAAATCAATAATTTAATTTTTGAACTCAATTTGTAAGCGCTGTATAAAAGATACAACTTTCTTAACATATACTAAGCTGAATGAAATATCTACGTAGTCTCCAAATTACAATCCGATCGGACAATAATCACAGAAGTTATTTAAGAAAGTATGAGCATAAAACCAAGTGCTTCTGTCAGCTAACAAAGGAGGTGGGCAAGCGCGAGCGCCATCTGTCGGGATTAATTTCAAAGCATGTGCATATGCATATGTGTATGAATTTAACAAATTAAACTACACGGGAACATAGGTCGAAGGGTATTCCACTGTCGCGTTTTGCGCGACTGTTGGTCTCGTTTTAATTATTATTGCAGTACCACCATGGGCCTTATCGTCAGGGTGATTAGTAGAGAAAATATTATAGTTAGGTATGTTTATATAGGTTTTCTCAGTTGAGTGTGTTTCAGAAATAAGCATGACGTTTATTAGCTTTTCATTTAAGAATGTTTTTAGTTCAAGTAAATGGTGCGAAAGTCCGTTAGCATTCCAGATGGCGATTGTTTGATATTTATTTGTCAAGTTTAAATAAAAAAACCATGTTCATCATATTTGTCATTTGGGCTATTAATTGTTTTGTCATTTGTTCAAGTTCGTCAAAATCATTTTGTGCAGTTTGGCTTAATTGAGTTGAAGCAGCCTGTATATCAGGTACAATAGTAGATTGAGTTGTTGAGTTGCTTTGCTGGCTAATTACTTGGTTTTTATTTAAGACTTCGGCATAGGATATAGCTGGCGTCTTTAAGCTTACTGCGTTATTTGTTGTACTGTATTGTGTCGTTTGATGCTTTTTTTCTGTTACAGGTACTTATTTTTTCCGAAGAGCTGGGTATTTTTGAATTTGCAGTGCTCTGTACACCATACAACCTTTATAGCTTGCAGTGCGGTTATCACTGCATAGTGCACATTTAATGCCTGTTCTGTCCGAGCTTGTGTTAACAGGATGATGAGCTGTGTTTTCCAGCACACTTTACACAAAAAGGGTCTTTGGTTCAATAATTTTTTGTATGTCCATATTTTTGGCCAGAAACTAGTCTCAATGTTTACTGGATCAACGACAGCTAAGTATATTTTGCCTTTTTTGCGATGTCAATTGAATGGTTAAGAGTGTGATAGAAGTCTGCATGGGATCTCCCTCACAGAACACAAGCAATTGAGTGAATTGGAATTGAGTTGAATTGACTGAATGCGAAGTAGGCAATAAATTGAAGTTCGTATGACTGAGCGTAACTCTTGAGCTCTCTCACAGCAGGCTGAGCTGAAGTATAAGGCTATAAGAATGACTAAGAGCAAAACGGAGAGAACAATTCAGCAGGTTTCGAATGAGTAGTACATTTTTTTGGTTAAAGCTTATATCCTTTGAGAACATTTCCAAAATTATTACATACAATTCACAACTGCTTCAAGTGCTTTCACATTGTAAATAGCTTAAAAAGCTGAATATTTTGTCAAGTGCTTTACATCTCTTGATAAGCCAGCCAGTATACAGATTTACGGGAAGTACATCAAACCTTGTGAAGCACAAATGCTTTGTGGCAAACAGCACTAAGTCTCGCAATATTTATCCTATTGATGTAAGTGCAGCCACAAAAATGGATGGTGTTGCAGTAATTACGGAATGGGTCCTCAGGAATTGTCATCCATTCAAAATTATTTATGACTCGGGCTTAAGACCCTTTCTTTCTAATCTTTTAAATGTTGGGGCAACTTATGGTGGCAACAATAATATTCATAGCACCTTTTTCATTATTTTTATGTTACATAAATTGAGCTTTTCCACTTAATTGTATTACTAAGTGCAAAACAAAAGAGCAATTCCAATAGCTTCAACTCAGTAGCTTTCATACTCATTCTAGCATTTCGTTTTTGTTCGTTCGGTTGACTCGAACACGATTGTACACATTCATTTAAACCAAATTGGCTATGCTTGCCAATTTACTCAATTCATAATGAACCTTCTCCATTTGAAAGTGTCATATTTTCAAAGTCTTATGCGGTTTAAGCTTTATCTAAATCGAGTATAGAATTTGTAGTGATTGTAAAGAAAACACAGATTATATATACATATTATATTTCCCTCCAAATTGACGTTTGAAAATGTTGATGCAGACACAGATTAGGCCATGGCCAATACAACGTGTGTCCCAAAAATAACCGAACTTTATATTTAAATCATGCAACATACAGCGCCATCTATTGAAAATTTGCAACATTAAAAAGATACATTCGTCCTCTTTCAAACGTACCTAACTTCATGTAAGTCGGATGACAGATGTAAAAGTGACAGCCATTTCAATAAAACCAAAAGTGTGCTAATGGTTCAAAAATGGTTCAATGACGACCAAAAAGTCACTCGCGTGGAGCATTGCAAAGACGTTATTGAAACATTTGTGGAAAAGAATCGGTCGTGTTAGACCAGAATATCCAGCAGGAAAGCAGCTGTTTTAATGCACCAGACCAAAAAAGTAAACGAATTTTTAATGAAAAAAGGGATTTCTCTCATCGACCATCCTCCGTATTCGCCTGATCTATCTCTATGTGACTATTTTTTATTTGCAAAACTGAAAACCAAGATGATAGGAGCATTTTATGATGATATCCCATCCATTCAAGCAACCGTAACCGAAAAACTGAAGAATATTTCTATAAATGACATAAAAAATCTATGCATGCGCTGGTTGATCGTTCCAAACGTTGTGTTGAGTCAAATGGAACCTATTTGGAATGAATAATAACTTTCAAAGATAATATAATGTGTATTTTATTTTATATCCAAAAAGTTGAGTTATTTTTGGGACACACAAAATTTTTCCAAACGACTTACTCACCGTCTACACAAATTGCTGCTGTCTTTCCATATAAAATTCCAAGCTCGAATGATATTTTCACCCCTCTCCTGAGCGAAAGTTCACTGGTTAAGGATCTTCATTCGGTTAAACCAGTATTCTCGCCAGGACCTGACGGTATTCCCGCTTGCGTACTTCGATACTGTGCTAACTCAATTAGTAAACCACTGCTCAAACTTTTTTCGTTGTCCTTAGAAACTCTCTCTTTTTCTCTTCCATTTGGAAGGAATCATTTTTAATTCCTTTGTTCAATAAGGGCAGTAAGTCTGATGCAAGCAAATTATAGAGGTGTCTCTAACTTGTGGGCTATACCGAAATTCTTCGAGAATATCGTAATCCCTCACTTGCAACATTCCTGTAGATCCGTTATATCTCCTTTTTAACACGGATTCATGAAACTTCGTTCAACGACGATAAATTTGTTGGAGCTGACATACTTTGTTATAAATGGTTTTCAGGACAATCTTCAAACTGATGTCATTTATACTAATTTCAGTAAAGCTTTTGACTCAGTCAACCATTGCCTTCTTGCACAGAAACTTAACCTATTCGGGTTTTCACCAAAACTTCTTAGTTGGATTTTGAGCTATTTGACTGACAGAATTCAAATAGTCCTTTTTAAAAATAATCATTCTGACCCTATTTATGCCACATCTGGTGTTCCTAAACGTAGCCACTTAGGCCCTCTCCTCTTTACGCTTTTCATCAACGACCTTCCGATGGTCATACGTAGCTCACGTACTCTTATGTAAGCGGATGATGTTAAGCTCTGTTATCAATTTAAAAACGACTGCTGTCATTTTCGCCTTCAAGCCGACCTAGATAGCTTTTATTCATGGTGTACTATAGTGCAAATGTCGTGAACCTGTACAGCTCCAAAAGCAAGCTGATGACATTCTCACGTGCCAGTCCAAAGTTGGTATCTTACAGTCTTTGTGGTAGTGTCTCGGAAAGAATTTTTCTGTTTGATGATCTGGTAGTCCGTTTGGACCCAAAACTTAAGTTTGGTGATCATATATCCTCAATGGTCAATAAAGCTATGGGCGTGCTCGGCTTTATAAAGAGGCGGTATAAGGATTTTGACCATCCTTATTTAACAACGAGAGCAACAGTCGCGCAAAACGCGACAGTGGGATACCCTTCGACCTATGTTCCCGTGTAGTTTAATTTGTTAAATTCATACACATATGCATATGCACATGCTTTGAAATTAATCCCGACAGATGGCGCTCGCGCGTCGCGCTCGCCCGTCTCCCTTGTTAGCTGACAGAAGCACTTGGTTTTATGCTCATACTTTCTTAAATAACTTCTGTGTTTATTGTCCGATCAGAGAGAATAGATATTTTTATTCAGATATTTTATTCAGCTTATTATATGTTAAAGTCAGAAAGTTGTATCTTTTATACAGCGCTTATAAATTGAATTAAAAATTTAAATAAGTGATTTGCGGGGGCGGTGGGCGTTGCACCCAACATTTGAAATGAACTTGATCTGCGCCTGGTATACAGAAACCTTCATGCCCAATTTGGTGTCTCTAGCTCTTATAATAGCTGAGATCTGTGTGTTCATCTGGTCATTCGGACATCCAGACAGACAGACATGGCTCAATCGAATCGGCTAGTGATCCTGAGCAAGAATATACCTTGGTATATACTTTGTGGGGTCTGCCACGCCTCCTTCTGAGTGTTTGTTACATACATTTCCACAAAATTAGTATACCATTTTTTGACCATTTTCAATGGTCGAAGGGTATAAAAATAAAATTTGTCTTAATTTAAATTTAAATTTTTAATTATTAATGTTTTAATTTTAATTGTAATTCATAAACAGTTGACTGCTATAAATAAAATTTGCCTAAATTTAATTTTAAATTTTTAATTATTAAAATTTTAATTTTAATTGTAAACATTCTATTGCTATAGTCGACTTTGAATAAATAAATAAATAATAATAATAATTAAAGTAATCTTCATTTATTGATGTTTTGCAGCAACACCGCTTGTTGAGCAAGTGGATTCATCCGAATTCCAGCAATATGTTAACGATAAGACAATTGGATGTCCGCATAAGGGTTGTCAGAAATATTTTCGAGATTCATCGGCGATGCGTAAACATCTACACACACACGGTCCGCGCGTGCATGTGTGTGCCGAGTGTGGCAAGGCATTTGTGGAGAGCTCCAAATTGAAAAGGCATCAACTGGTACATACGGGTGAAAAACCCTTTCAATGTACCTTCGAAGGTTGTGGCAAACGTTTCTCCTTAGACTTTAACTTAAGGTGGGTTACCATTTTAACAAACATTGTGATGTGATGATGTTGTAAGTGCAATTTCTATGTTTTATGTTTTGCAGAACGCATGTAAGAATACATACGGGAGATAGGCCTTTTGTTTGCCCCTTCGACGCGTGCAATAAAAAGTTTGCACAGTCAACAAACCTAAAGTCACACATACTGACGCATGCTAAAGCCAAGTATGTAAATACAATAACATATTATATATAATAACATATTATATAAAATAAATAATTATATATAATAACATATCATCCTGGTGGCTGGCTCGAGGTCAAAATAAAATAAATTGTTTATATTTTTCTTAACTAATAGTTAGGAACTCCGCGCCCGCAAGAGCAGACGTGCAAAATTAATCCCCGAAGATGGTTACCAAAGAGTAACCGAAATATATCGAAAGAAAAATATAATCAAATTGTTTTTATTTTATTTTATTTTGACCTCGAGCCAGCCACCAAGATGATAAAAAAAAGGTCTCCAAAACACTATAATAATAACATATTATATATAATTGTATTTTCATTTTAGGCGTAACACTGCTACTTCTCGCCATGCCAACGACAATACCGATTCGCTTAGTCCCAACGAGAGATCGACCAATTTGATAAAAGTTGAAATGCGTGATACTCTCACCGATAGCCATACACCCCCATTTGTCATGTATGCTGATTAAAAAAGTTAACATTAAGTAATTGCACTGAGGTATATATACATTGCTTCATATGCGTATACATATATATACACATGTATGTGGAGCTTAAATATATTGTAAGTTATAGTCAGAGACATTTATTTTCTCTCGATAAGTTTGTCATTAAAATGGAGCACGCCTACCAATTGAAAGGTTTCGTTTTATTGCTTTACTTCATTCATTCCATAACTGTCTCATTTGAATTGCTGCTTCTGGTATGCTAAAACAACTACACACGTTCGATCCAAAATTTCGCTCTCGTTTACTGATCACTTTCAAAATTGAATTTATTTAAAGAGTAAATTCGTTGCACAATTCAAGCTGGGTGTGTCTTACAATAATTCAGTTTGAAGTGGGTCAGTAACGTACTATAGGTCAGTTGCAATTTGGATTTCAGTTTGTTAGAGAATATTTTAAGGGAGTACTTTACCAAGTGTATTCTTCGATATACAGCCGTTTGGCAGAATAATTATCAAGCTGCGCTCCGATGTTGTGCCGAAGACCGTCGTAAATTTCCATGCCCTGTGCACCGGCGAGAAGGGTTTTGGCTGCAAGGGATCCAGTTTCCATCGCATTATTCCAAAGTTCATGTGCCAGGGAGGCGATTTCACCAACCACAATGGTACTGAAGGCTAGTCCATCTACGGCAACAAGTTTCCCATGAGAACTTCCGCCTGAAGTACACCGGCTCCAGGCATCGTGTCGCCAACACCAACGGCTCGAAGTTCTTGTGTTTTTGGTAAAGTTGTTGAGGGTCTCGATGTGGTCAAGAAGATCGAGTCATATGGCTTGCAGTCGGGCAAGACAACAAGGAGGAAGATTGTTGTGGCCGATTATAGCTCACTTTAAGATGGGCTGCCAGTACACTGCACCCCCCCCCCAGTACTACCACTGCTGTTCAGACGAAACCCGGTCGCATTTCTATACCAATTACTGCAAAAAAAAGAAAGTCCCAGGGACAAACTTGTTGATAAAAAGGTATAAGCACTAAGCATCTAACATATAGAGTACTCAAACAGCAAAAAGTAGCGGACGAGTGGTTTTGGTTTATTATGACCCCCCGGCGAAGTGTTATACGAAGTGCTATATGAGTGAGCGTTCAGCTCTCTTTGGTGAGCAATCCAGAAACAGCAAACAGCGGCATCATGTCAGTCGCACAACGACAGCGGAACGATAAGCATGTGCGTACTTCTTTGCGCTGTGCGATCGTTTCCATGTGTGCGTGTATGTATGCACGGCCCGCGTATGAATGTATGCGTTGCTAGTGAAGTTTGGCAATAGGCAAATGCTTCGGCCAGCGCGCTGGCAGCCTGAAGTCAATTTTGTGTTTCGGCGTCGAGAGCCTAGAGACAGACACAGTGGCCAAAAATTGTTATCTTGCAGCGAAAATTTTAAAACTTTTGAAAACATGTGGCTTGTTCTATGAGGATAATTTTATTTAGTAATTACATATTTATGTACTATATTCAGAATTTTTTATTTTAATTCATAAATTTTGTCAATATTGGTAAACTCATAAACTCATATATTTACAAAAAAAATTATAATTGTCACAACTTTTTTTTATATTATAATTTTTCTCTACAAAATATAATATAATTATGAATTTTCAATCCATCTTCTCAAAAATTAAACATAAATACACATGTTTTCTGAAGCTAAAATTATTGCCGCCAAATAACCATTGTGGCTCACTGTAATTCGGTCTCTTAGCTCTCGATGACATAGACAAAAACAAACACACAGTTAATTTCACGCTGGCCAGGCCCCTAGCTAAAAGTGTGCAGGGTGTGCGGTACAACAAGGGCTCTTAACAGTCAGGGGCTCACGGTTACCAAACATAAAAATGTTATTAATGCGGATATATTTGTAAAATTTAATTCGTTTGATAAACACAAATATATTTATTAATTAAGGTAATTTAAGTAGGAGTTCCTGATAAGTATTGCTCAGGGGCCCGTAAAACCCTCACTACGGCCCTGTGCCTCAGTCTTTAGGCTCTCGACACCGAAACACAAAATTGACTTCAGGCTGCCAGCGCGCTGGCCGAAGCATTTGCCTATTGCCAAACTTCACAAGCAACGCATACATTCATATACGAACATGTGCATACATAGCACACATACATCGAAACGATGGCTAGCGCAAAGAAATATGCCCATGCTCATCGTTTCGCTGTCGTTGTGCGACTGACTGCCGCTGTTTGCTGTTTCTGGATTGCTCACCAAAGAGAGCTGAACGCTCACTCATATAACACTTCGTATAACACTTCGCCGGGGGGTCATAATAAACCAAAACCACTCGACCGCTACTTTTCGCTGTTTGAGTACTCTATATGTTCGATGCTTAGTGGTATAAGTTTTGATCTGCAAAAAAGGTCAATATGCGTTAAAGAATCGGAAAATAAATATGGTGCATAGAGTTACGAGTAGGTTACGGCATAATTAAAAGACGTAAAAGACAAAACATTTTATATTTAAATTGAGCGACAAATATTAGATGTGCAATTAAGTTCTCAGCGTTTGTCAGAAGATGGCTCTTATGAAAGACGCCATAAGCCAAGCTGAGACATATGGTAAACAAACCACTTTAATAAATAAATGATTTTGTTATTGTATTATATATTTCTGGTTGTGCGGAAATGTCTAAATTTAAGGCAAATAATCTTCATTAGCGGGAAGTGAACAATTGCTCCAGTAGCACAAAAGGAAGAGTTTTCTTCGTCGCATCGTGACGGATGATGAAAAATGGATTCATTGCACCCAAAGCGGAATAAATCTTGTGAATTACCTGATCATGCTTCTACGATGTCGGCTCGGTTTAATATTTACGCTGCGAGTGCTAAGCTGTATATTTGGTACAACCAGATAAGTGTTTTCTATTGTGAGTTATTGAAACCACCACTGGGGGGAACGGTATCCAACTCAATTGATGCAATTAAGCCAAGCACTGTGCAAACACAGGCCATAATACGAGCAACGGCACGATTTTTATTTTATTTTATTTATTTATTTAAAGTCGGCTATAGCAGTCGACTGTTTATGAATTACAATTAAAATTAAACTTTAATAATTAAAAATTTAAAAATATATTAAGGCAAATTTTATTTTTACATTTAAATTAATTAACATTTGAACTGGGGTAAACAATAATTAACTGCTGCCAGAGATTAAGGAAAACCCAGAAAACCCCAATCAGATCAGGAAAGTGATTTTATTGCATGATTTCGTATTCATGTCGCGAAGGCTGTTTAAGGGTTTCTACAAAAACATGAAAGAATTGAAAGACTGAATGCGTGCCTCTCGTGGGGTTACCTAAGATGATGATGAGCAGGGCTATGCAAAAATTCGGTTAAAAATCACAGATTAAACTTTTCCTAAATTTTGTTAGCTAAATGTATTGCTAATATTATAATATATAAAATCGGGAAACAGTTATTGGAGTTATAAGAAAACCTTAGTGTTGTTGCTGGGGTTGACGGCCGCGCAAAGGTATATGAAATCCTTGACAACATCGAAAATATAGCGGCCCGCATCGAGTTGGGATCCTAGTAGCTGGGATCCCGTGCAACTGGACAGCATATACTCTGAATCTTCTCTGACTCGGCGCTTGCGAGAAGCTGGACACTTTTATAAAAAATATTGCCTTTTCGATGTACTTCAGCACTCCGCAGTACACATTCCATCACTAGTTTAAAAAGGTTGCACGATATAAGATCACCTTTTCTGAAACCTCCAACAATATTGAAAGGCTCGGAGACCCTTACCTTGACGGAGCTTATAATGCTACTCAACGTCAGCTTCGCAGAAATACTGAACTCAAACATGGTGGCAAATAGGCGAGATCTCTTATCGCGTTATCGAATGCAGATTTATAGTCGACAAAGAGATGGTGTGTGTGTCAACCTGTTTCTCGTGGGTCTTTTTTATTGCCCTACACAATCAGAATTGATTTATCGTTATTCTCATGTTAAATACACGTTTCCACAGTATTTGGAGTATAGTAAAATGGATTACGCAGCCCCACAAAAAAAAGTTTATATGCAGTTACATGTATTTTAAATCGCTGAATCCGAATTCGAGGTCAGAATTTCTCCATCACGTCTGGAATTCGACATAACCTCACAAAACTGAAAAACCTTAGAATATCCCCCAAAAGATATAGAATCGTGATCTGAGCATGCGATATATGTTTTAACATATATTTTGTCCTTTTAAGTCCGAATCCGAAGTCAAAATTTACCTAATCTAAAAAAACTCGACAAATTTTTGAAGCCCCAAAAAGTAATGGGGGTCATGATAGGGTCATGCGATATATGTTTCTATATGTTTTTAGACCTTCCGAATACGAATCCAATGTCGAAACCAGCCAATCACATCTGAATTTAAACCTAACCTTAGTGGTATAAGTTTTGATCTGCAAAAAAGGTCAATATGCGTTAAAGAATCGGCAAAATAAGTAGATATTAGTAAAAATATGGTGCATAGAGTTAGGTTACGGCATAATTAAAAGACGTAAAAGACAAAACATTTTATATTTAAATTGAGCGACAAATATTAGATGTGCAATTAAGTTCTCAGCGTTTGTCAGAAGATGGCTCTTATGAAAGACGCCATAAGCCAAGCTGAGACATATGGTAAACAAACCACTTTAATAAATAAATGATTTTGTTATTGTATTATATATTTCTGGTTGTGCGGAAATGTCTAAATTTAAGGCAAATAATCTTCATTAGCGGGAAGTGAACAATTGCTCCAGTAGCACAAAAGGAAGAGTTTTCTTCGTCGCATCGTGACGGATGATGAAAAATGGATTCATTGCACCCAAAGCGGAATAAATCTTGTGAATTACCTGATCATGCTTCTACGATGTCGGCTCGGTTTAATATTTACGCTGCGAGTGCTAAGCTGTATATTTGGTACAACCAGATAAGTGTTTTCTATTGTGAGTTATTGAAACCACCACTGGGGGGAACGGTATCCAACTCAATTGATGCAATTAAGCCAAGCACTGTGCAAACACAGGCCATAATACGAGCAACGGCACGATTTTTATTTTATTTTATTTATTTATTTAAAGTCGGCTATAGCAGTCGACTGTTTATGAATTACAATTAAAATTAAACTTTAATAATTAAAAATTTAAAAATATATTAAGGCAAATTTTATTTTTACATTTAAATTAATTAACATTTGAACTGGGGTAAACAATAATTAACTGCTGCCAGAGATTAAGGAAAACCCAGAAAACCCCAATCAGATCAGGAAAGTGATTTTATTGCATGATTTCGTATTCATGTCGCGAAGGCTGTTTAAGGGTTTCTACAAAAACATGAAAGAATTGAAAGACTGAATGCGTGCCTCTCGTGGGGTTACCTAAGATGATGATGAGCAGGGCTATGCAAAAATTCGGTTAAAAATCACAGATTAAACTTTTCCTAAATTTTGTTAGCTAAATGTATTGCTAATATTATAATATATAAAATCGGGAAACAGTTATTGGAGTTATAAGAAAACCTTAGTGTTGTTGCTGGGGTTGACGGCCGCGCAAAGGTATATGAAATCCTTGACAACATCGAAAATATAGCGGCCCGCATCGAGTTGGGATCCTAGTAGCTGGGATCCCGTGCAACTGGACAGCATATACTCTGAATCTTCTCTGACTCGGCGCTTGCGAGAAGCTGGACACTTTTATAAAAAATATTGCCTTTTCGATGTACTTCAGCACTCCGCAGTACACATTCCATCACTAGTTTAAAAAGGTTGCACGATATAAGATCACCTTTTCTGAAACCTCCAACAATATTGAAAGGCTCGGAGACCCTTACCTTGACGGAGCTTATAATGCTACTCAACGTCAGCTTCGCAGAAATACTGAACTCAAACATGGTGGCAAATAGGCGAGATCTCTTATCGCGTTATCGAATGCAGATTTATAGTCGACAAAGAGATGGTGTGTGTGTCAACCTGTTTCTCGTGGGTCTTTTTTATTGCCCTACACAATCAGAATTGATTTATCGTTATTCTCATGTTAAATACACGTTTCCACAGTATTTGGAGTATAGTAAAATGGATTACGCAGCCCCACAAAAAAAGTTTATATGCAGTTACATGTATTTTAAATCGCTGAATCCGAATTCGAGGTCAGAATTTCTCCATCACGTCTGGAATTCGACATAACCTCACAAAACTGAAAAACCTTAGAATATCCCCCAAAAGATATAGAATCGTGATCTGAGCATGCGATATATGTTTTAACATATATTTTGTCCTTTTAAGTCCGAATCGAAGTCAAAATTTACCTAATCTAAAAAAACTCGACAAATTTTTGAAGCCCCAAAAAGTAATGGGGGTCATGATAGGGTCATGCGATATATGTTTCTATATGTTTTTTTAGACCTTCCGAATACGAATCCAATGTCGAAACCAGCCAATCACATCTGAATTTAAACCTAACCTTAGTGGTATAAGTTTTGATCTGCAAAAAAGGTCAATATGCGTTAAAGAATCGGCAAAATAAGTAGATATTAGTAAAAATATGGTGCATAGAGTTAGGTTACGGCATAATTAAAAGACGTAAAAGACAAAACATTTTATATTTAAATTGAGCGACAAATATTAGATGTGCAATTAAGTTCTCAGCGTTTGTCAGAAGATGGCTCTTATGAAAGACGCCATAAGCCAAGCTGAGACATATGGTAAACAAACCACTTTAATAAATAAATGATTTTGTTATTGTATTATATATTTCTGGTTGTGCGGAAATGTCTAAATTTAAGGCAAATAATCTTCATTAGCGGGAAGTGAACAATTGCTCCAGTAGCACAAAAGGGAAGAGTTTTCTTCGTCGCATCGTGACGGATGATGAAAAATGGATTCATTGCACCCAAAGCGGAATAAATCTTGTGAATTACCTGATCATGCTTCTACGATGTCGGCTCGGTTTAATATTTACGCTGCGAGTGCTAAGCTGTATATTTGGTACAACCAGATAAGTGTTTTCTATTGTGAGTTATTGAAACCACCACTGGGGGGGAACGGTATCCAACTCAATTGATGCAATTAAGCCAAGCACTGTGCAAACACAGGCCATAATACGAGCAACGGCACGATTTTTATTTTATTTTATTTATTTATTTAAAGTCGGCTATAGCAGTCGACTGTTTATGAATTACAATTAAAATTAAACTTTAATAATTAAAAATTTAAAAATATATTAAGGCAAATTTTATTTTTACATTTAAATTAATTAACATTTGAACTGGGGTAAACAATAATTAACTGCTGCCAGAGATTAAGGAAAACCCAGAAAACCCCAATCAGATCAGGAAAGTGATTTTATTGCATGATTTCGTATTCATGTCGCGAAGGCTGTTTAAGGGTTTCTACAAAAACATGAAAGAATTGAAAGACTGAATGCGTGCCTCTCGTGGGGTTACCTAAGATGATGATGAGCAGGGCTATGCAAAAATTCGGTTAAAAATCACAGATTAAACTTTTCCTAAATTTTGTTAGCTAAATGTATTGCTAATATTATAATATAATATATAAAATCGGGAAACAGTTATTGGAGTTATAAGAAAACCTTAGTGTTGTTGCTGGGGTTGACGGCCGCGCCAAGGTATATGAAATCCTGACAACATCGAAAATATAGCGGCCCGCATCGAGTTGGGATCCTAGTAGCTGGGATCCCGTGCAACTGGACAGCATATACTCTGAATCTTCTCTGACCGGCGCTTGCGAGAAGCTGGACACTTTTATAAAAAATATTGCCTTTTCGATGTACTTCAGCACTCCGCAGTACACATTCCATCACTAGTTTAAAAAGGTTGCACGATATAAGATCACCTTTTCTGAAACCTCCAACAATATTGAAAGGCTCGGAGACCCTTACCTTGACGGAGCTTATAATGCTACTCAACGTCAGCTTCGCAGAAATACTGAACTCAAACATGGTGGCAAATAGGCGAGATCTCTTATCGCGTTATCGAATGCAGATTTATAGTCGACAAAGAGATGGTGTGTGTGTCAACCTGTTTCTCGTGGGTCTTTTTTATTGCCCTACACAATCAGAATTGATTTATCGTTATTCTCATGTTAAATACACGTTTCCACAGTATTTGGAGTATAGTAAAATGGATTACGCAGCCCCACAAAAAAAAGTTTATATGCAGTTACATGTATTTTAAATCGCTGAATCCGAATTCGAGGTCAGAATTTCTCCATCACGTCTGGAATTCGACATAACCTCACAAAACTGAAAAACCTTAGAATATCCCCCAAAAGATATAGAATCGTGATCTGAGCATGCGATATATGTTTTAACATATATTTTGTCCTTTTAAGTCCGAATCCGAAAGAAGTCAAAATTTACCTAATCTAAAAAAACTCGACAAATTTTTGAAGCCCCAAAAAGTAATGGGGGTCATGATAGGGTCATGCGATATATGTTTCTATATGTTTTTAGACCTTCCGAATACGAATCCAATGTCGAAACCAGCCAATCACATCTGAATTTAAACCTAACCTTAGTGGTATAAGTTTTGATCTGCAAAAAAGGTCAATATGCGTTAAAGAATCGGTAAAATAAGTAGATATTAGTAAAAATATGGTGCATAGAGTTAGGTTACGGCATAATTAAAAGACGTAAAAGACAAAACATTTTATATTTAAATTGAGCGACAAATATTAGATGTGCAATTAAGTTCTCAGCGTTTGTCAGAAGATGGCTCTTATGAAAGACGCCATAAGCCAAGCTGAGACATATGGTAAACAAACCACTTTAATAAATAAATGATTTTGTTATTGTATTATATATTTCTGGTTGTGCGGAAATGTCTAAATTTAAGGCAAATAATCTTCATTAGCGGGAAGTGAACAATTGCTCCAGTAGCACAAAAGGAAGAGTTTTCTTCGTCGCATCGTGACGGATGATGAAAAATGGATTCATTGCACCCAAAGCGGAATAAATCTTGTGAATTACCTGATCATGCTTCTACGATGTCGGCTCGGTTTAATATTTACGCTGCGAGTGCTAAGCTGTGTATTTGGTACAACCAGATAAGTGTTTTCTATTGTGAGTTATTGAAACCACCACTGGGGGGAACGGTATCCAACTCAATTGATGCAATTAAGCCAAGCACTGTGCAAACACAGGCCATAATACGAGCAACGGCACGATTTTTATTTTATTTTATTTATTTATTTAAAGTCGGCTATAGCAGTCGACTGTTTATGAATTACAATTAAAATTAAACTTTAATAATTATAAATTTAAAAATATATTAAGGCAAATTTTATTTTTACATTTAAATTAATTAACATTTGAACTGGGGTAAACAATAATTAACTGCTGCCAGAGATTGAGGAAAATCCAGAAAACCCCAATCAGACCAGGAAAGTGATTTTATTGCATGATTTCGTATTCATGTCGCGAAGGCTGTTTAAGGGTTTCTACAAAAACATGAAAGAATTGAAAGACTGAATGCGTGCCCCTCGTGGGGTTACCTAAGATGATGATGAGCAGGGCTATGCAAAAATTCGGTTAAAAATCACAGATTAAACTTTTCCTAAATTTTGTTAGCTAAATGTATTGCTAATATTATAATATATAAAATCGGGAAACAGTTATTGGAGTTATAAGAAAACCTTAGTGTTGTTGCTGGGGTTGACGGCCGCGCCAAGGTATATGAAATCCTTGACAACATCGAAAGTATAGCGGCCCGCATCGAGTTGGGATCCCGTGCAACTGGACAGCATATACTCTGAATCTTCTCTGACTCGGCGTTTGCGAGAAGCTGGACACTTTTATAAAAAATATTGCCTTTTCGATGTACTTCAGCACTCCGCAGTACACATTCCATCACTAGTTTAAAAAGGTTGCACGATATAGGATCACCTTTTCTGAAACCTCCAACAATATTGAAAGGCTCGGAGACCCTTACCTTGACGGAGCTTATAATGCTACTCAACGTCAGCTTCGCAGAAATACTGAACTCAAATATGGTGGCAAATAGGCGAGATCTCTTATCGCGTTATCGAATGCAGATTTATAGTCGACAAAGAGATGGTGTGTGTGTCAACCTGTTTCTCGTGGGTGTTTTTTATTGCGCTACACAATCAGAATTGATTTATCGTTATTCTCATGTTAAATACACGTTCCACAGTATTTGGAGTATAGTAAAATGGATTACGCAGCCCCACAAAAAAAAAAAGGTTTATATGCAGTTACATGTATTTTAAATCGCTGAATCCGAAGTCGAGGTCAGAATTTCTCCATCACGTCTGGAATTCGACATAACTTCACAAAACTGAAAAACCTTAGAATATCCCCCAAAAGATATAGAATCGTGATCTGAGCATGCGATATATGTTTTAACATATATTTTGTCCTTTTAAGTCCGAATCCGAAGTCAAAATTTACCTAATCTAAAAAAACTCGACAAATTTTTGAAGCCCCAAAAAGTAATGGGAGTCATGATAGGGTCATGCGATATATGTTTCTATATGTTTTTAGACCTTCCGAATACGAATCCAATGTCGAAACCAGCCAATCACATCTGAATTTAAACCTAACTTAAAAAAATGTTGAAAAACTTCCAAAATTTTTAATGTTTTTGATAATTTAGTACTGCATTGTGCAAATATGTAGAATTACGTATTTAATGTATGTATTTTATTACTTAAAATACAGTTTTGAAACAAAAACTTATTACTCATATGAATCAATTCCGAATACTGATAAATAATGCTCAAAAGGGGATAAACGAAAAGGAAAGCTTTTTTAATATTAAATTTATATACACCCTAATCTAATATTAAAACAAAGTTCAAAATTTTGGAAGTTTTTCAACAATTTTTTAGGTTAGGTTGAAATTTACATTGGGAAGGCAAAAAAACATATAGAAACATATATCGCATGACCCGATCCTGACCCCCCATTATTTTTTGGGGCTTCAAAAATTGTTCGAGTTTTTTGAGGTTACGATTCTATATCTTTTGGGGGATATTCTAAGGTTTTCCAGTTTTCTGAGGTTATGTCGAAGTGCAGATGTGATGGCGAAATTCTGACCTCGGATTCGGATTCAGCGACCCAAAATCCATATAACTGCATATGCCGCTTACCGAGATTATGAAACTTTTTTTTTTGTGGCCCTGTGTTATCAATTACTATTGAGAACGTTTACTGTACCATACCAAAAAATAACTATGAAATATATATTTCATTCATTGAAATCCGTTCTATGCTTGTTTTCTGTGACAGAAATACTGCTCCAGGATATGTCTAGAACAGTTTTGCCTTGTCCAAAATCAGTCTTGATGGCGTTATTCTTAAGCAGTGGTGATCGATATTCATTTAGTGGCAAGGGTGTTGGCTTACGTAGCACAAAGTCTGCCACAAAATATTTGTTATTAAGTATTAAACAAAATTACATCTGCATTTTGTCAGTGCTTACCTCGTACGTATACCTTTGAGCTGTTCGATCTTGTATCAGGAATTTTGCGATTTGTTCGAAAGTAGTTCTTGAGTATATGGATTTTATAAGATTCAGGCGATTCCTTGCTAACTACCTAAAAAAAATTGGTAAGATATAAAAACAGGTTGTCTAATCTATAGTATATACTAATATTATTATATATAGTATTACATCACTGTCACTCGAGTCTGTGCTGGTAACTTTTCTGTATTGTGCGTTGTTGTTATTATCTTCTATGCTTTTGATTTTGGGTTTCGGGAAAGCTGAACGTAGATTTGCTGGAGGAAGCCTGATAGAGTTAATCAAATTTGGTAATATCCAGGTCTTCTGATCGTCATTCCAAACCGAATTCTCCATTATTTTTTCAGGGTTCCTGAATAAATAAAATTACTTTTATCCAAGAAGTATTTAAAAAATATGTGAGAAAGGGTTTTTTTGTATTTTATACGTCGGATCTTAATTGAAAAATTAAATTATTATTATTATTATTATTATAATAGTTGACAAGCAGAACCACAGACAATAACAGGAGGCCTACTTCCGTAACAATACTCAATCTTCACCGCTGAGGCCTTGGTTGTTCGCCCAAATTAATAAAGGAAAATTTGTGATCTACTGCGACTGCTTTTCCACCTTTGCAATTAAATTATAGAGGAGATTCATCGGATGTGTATAAAAAATAAAATCATTCTCTTATGGGTGCCAAGTCATCAAGGAATTAAATGGAATGGAAAATATTGTATCTTCTTTACCCCCGATACAGACCTCCACCATTACCTAAAAAAGCAAAAAGCAGATAAATGCACGAACTCACACAGGCAATATACACATTTCAACTAAAACAGACTTCCATCCTCCTATGCAGATAACATGGTGGATCTAGGGGGAGGGGGGTACCAAAAAAAATCGTATAGTATTGAAATTGGATAAAGTAGTAAAACGGACAGCACGAGCGGTTGTTTACTAACACAAGTGAGTAGACCTGGAGCAGCAATCGATGGCACAATCAATAGATCGATAGTCGGTGGCCGCTTGTTGGCTTGAAAAACATGAAAGTGTAAGCACAGTTTGTGAGTTCCTGCCATATATCGTGCCAGTTTTAGATAAATTAAACAGCGATAAAAATATAGAAACTTCTTCCAAAGCAAAATAACTTCTCTGTGCAATTGAAAGATCCGATTTCTTAATTGCATTACAAGTTGTGAATGATAGTAATATTCCCATTGTGACCGAGAGTAAAACTCTTCAAAATTCTCAGTTGCAAATTTCGTCGGTTTGCAGTCACATTCGAGAAATCATCACATTATTTAATGAGGCAAGAAACAACGAGTGCAACAGTCGCGCAAAACGCGATAGTGGGATACCCTTTGACCTATGTATATACATTATGGGGTCTCCCACGCCTCGTTCTGCCTGTTACATACATTTCCACAAAGTTAGTATACCCTTTTTTGACCATTTTCAATGGTCGAAGGGTATAAAAAGGAATCATTTTATGACATTTTTCAACGTGCTGAAAAAATGCCAGTTTGATGGATATCGAATTCAAGGTTCCTCGATTGTGTGGCAGAAAAATCGATCTAACATATGAATTATTATAATTATTTATTTTAGAGCTACGATTTTCTACCCCTATTTAGACCATATGATATGTTCAATGAGTGCAAGAAAATTTTGCCTCTAGAGGGACAGATTCCAAAGCTACACACAAAACTTATTGTTTACGAAATAGTAAATGCTACAAGAGTATAAAAACCAGATTTAATAAGCTGCAACGATACAGAGCTGAAATCAGAAATAACCCTTTGGCACCAGCATTGCAAGACATCAACAGCGATTGATGCTTTGAAAAGCATAGAGGCAAATAATTACGGATCGTTTTTTCCGACACTGCTTCAATTATTTGCAACAATAACAGTGACTTCAGCAACAACAGAGCGTTATTTTTAAGCGCTCAAAAGACTGAAAACATTCCTAAGAGTCAACATGTCTGAAAATCGATTCAACGGTTTGGCTTTGGGATACATACATAAAGAAGTGAAAATCTCCAGTGACGAAGTTGTGGATCTTTTCGCTAAACATAAACCCCAGCGACTTGCAACGTTGGATTGGTCATTTGAAGAATGAATGAGCGAAAAAATTACACTGTTATATAGTATTTAAATAAAAATAAATGGCACTGTTATATAGTGTTTAAATAAAAATTGTTTAATTAATAATTAGAACTCCTAAAAAAAAAAGAATAATGTATGATTACTGATTTTCATTTTTCTTGCAAACATCGATTTATAAAAAACTTCCAAGGCGCTACAATCAATGCCCCAGCTTTAACACAATGAGAACACATCACTCTTCAAAGAGCACAACCCAACATAATATTTAAGAACAGGGACCGAATAATGATTATTTGTTTTTTAGGCCATGGATTTTAAAAAAATTCATGGTCTATTGTGTTTGTCGGAACGGAAATGTGCGTAACAGGCAGAAGGAGGCATCTCCGACCCCATAAACTATATATATTCTGAATCAGTATCAGTAGCCGAGTCGATTGAGGCATGTCTGTCTGTCTGTCCGTCTGACTGTTTGTGTGAACACCTGGATCTCAGAAACTATAAGAGCTAGAGTCATAAAATTTTGTGACAACATACGTATATATTGCAGTGTCTCAAAGTTTTTTTTTAGTTTTTTTTCAGTAATAACTATTTAAAAACTACAATATTAACTCAACAACCAAAGTTGTATATGACAAATACCTTGCCACGGGTGTTATGTGAAAATATCATTTAAATCGGTCTATAAATAAGTGAAATATGATACGAATTAAACTCACTTTGAACATACTATATAAGTTAACACGCGCATGCTTGAGTTTGCTGACAACGCTGTTGCGCCGGATGCCGTCGCGACAAAGTTGCAGCCGAAATTCGAAACTCGCACGAGCCTGATCGCCCGTTGGAGACGCCGACTCAGCACTCAGCCACGGCTTCACGGTTCGATGCAGCTTGCCCTAGAAGGCAGTTTAGAATTTGTTCTCCTAAGATTCAAACGAACTTAGAAAAAACGAATTAAAATAATAAAGATTCCTCTCTAACATAATAATAAAGAGACTTCTTTTAATTGGCGCCCAAACGGGAAATAACCCAGTTATCAGCGATGATACAATACAATCGCCTTCGTTTAGACCAACCGTAATAACCCTTTATGTAAAGCCAAGAGTCGCGGTACGAACTATAAAGTGAATAAAACACACAAACTCAACTTTTATTTTTTTGTGACATAAATGGCAAAAAAAAAACAAAGTGAAAACACAGCAATTAAGTGTTACAACAAAACAGTGAAAAAAATAAAATAGACACACACACAACAAAACGAAGTGACTTAAAAGCCACAAAACAACATTTTACGCCAGACAAGAGAGCTGAGAGAGTTAAAACAAACCAACAAATACGAGCGGTCGGCGGAGTCCAACGGAATTTCAACTGGAGAACTACATACCTCAGTGGCCACCACACCATTGAATTGAAGCTCATATTTCATATTCCAAAATTTAATTGAGATGTTCATTTATTTAAAATTTAAATAAAATAATTAAAGAATACCCAGGGCTGTTTAGTGTGAGATTGCATTGTTACAAAAAAAACCTAAGCATAACTTTGCCTGTTGCAATAATACGAGCATAAGTTAAAATTAAAATTAATTTCGTAGCGGTCTAAAAATGTTATGTTGTGCCCATTGCAAAACCACACCAACGCGGACAGTAGTGGCGACGAACTGATAACTTTGTACTTAGAGCAGCGGTCTTTAGAAAAAACAAAAAAAATGAATGAGGAACAAATTGCCCAACTAGAGGCAAAGGTTCAGCCAGCCCTTGACAAACAAGCCCGTTTACTTGAGGAAAAGATAGCCTCCCTGACAAACCAGCTTAGTAGAACCACAGTTTCTGCACCACAGATAGAAATTTTCAGTGAAATGGAAATTGTGCCAGAAGCCCTTTGCAACGAGCCCCTAGACATTATAAAATCCATCCCCGAGTTCGACGGAAAAATGGAAAACTATGTGTCGTGGAGGCAAGCTGCTTGCGCAGCCTACAAAGTGTTCAAGCCATACAACGGCAGCTCAAGACACTATCAGGTTGCTATAATCAGAAATAAAGTAAGGGAATCAGCAGATGCTGTGCTGGCCTCATTCAACACAGTGTTGAATTTTAAAGCCATTATTGCTAGGCTAGATTTTACATACGGCGACAAAACACCGGTACATGTAATACAACAGCAACTAAGCGCGCTTCAGCAGGGCAACCTGCCACTGCTACAAGACATCGACGAGGTCGAGAAAAAACTTAACTTATTACCAAATAAAACACTAATGACGCACGATTCCGTCGCAGCATCTGTATTAAATGAAAAATTTAGAAGCGACGAACTTTACGTTTTCGTCTCAGGATTAAAAAAGTCCCTGAAGTGGGCAGTCTTCCCGGCACAACCTATAGACCTCCCCTCAGCCATAAAAGAATCAAAAAGACAAAAACGACCAGCAAAAACCAAATAGCACGAAACAGCGCTATAACAACCAAAAGTCTCAAGGGCGGGGTCCCGAGCCAATGGAGATGGACACCTCCTCGCGCTTCAAGCAACCTACACAGGGTTACAAGAACAATCAAGATTACGGGGACCAGTCTATGAGGACCCTACAAAACCTGAATCATCTACCACAGGAAGAGAGTAACAGTGACTACGAGTCACGGTCACAGCATGAAACGACACAAGTTGAGGACGATTTGTCCGGAGCCGAAAGTAGTCATTTTTTAGCGGAAGTTCCCTGCTTCCGTTCATAAGACGAATGATTGCAGGGCGAATTATCAGACTTCTAATAGACACAGGGGCCTCAAAAAATTACATAAAAACCTCTCCCGAATTGGCACATTGGAAGCCAGTTGACAGCCCTTTTCAAGTCAAATCAATTCATGGGCACACTAAGATTGAGAGAAATGCCTCATACACCTTTTCAACGTAAAGTCCAACTTTTTCGTGCTGGAGTCACTTAATGACTTCGATGGCATAATTGGCCTTGACCTGTTAAAACAGATCAATGCCCTAATAGATCTGACAAACAACGTCATTAAACATGACTATGGGATAGAAAAAATCGAGTTCACTAAATGTCAACAGGTAAACCATATTCGGATTAATGACACAGATGTCCCTCCTGCTGTCAGATCCACCTTTGATAGTATGATCAACAAAATGATAAAAGCATTCGCGGACGTTAAGGAGTCCCTACAGTACAACATAAATACGGTTGCCACTATACCAACGGACGACGAACCAGTTTACTCAAAACTTTATCCGTATCTGAAGGGCGTGTCTGACTTTGTCAATGCAGAGGTTAAACAACTTCTAGCGAATGGCATAATACGACCGTCAACGTCACCCACTACAGAGAGCATCTGAGCCTCCCATTTTTGAATGATCAAACCATGAAGAATCTCCAGCATATCGCGGATCTTAGATCGGGAGTGTCTTTACGATCCTATGGTTGCCTGACACTCATCGCCCTATTACTACTCTTCGTTGGCGCCTGGAAATTAACCAGCGCATAATGAGACAGAGGAAACCCGAGGACACGTTTCAAGCTAGTAGGGGAGGAAGTTAACAGCTTGAGTTTGCTGACAACGCTGTTGCGCCAAATGCCGCCGCGACAAAGTTACAGCCGAAATCCGAAACTCGCACGCGCAAGCAGCCTGATCGCCCGTTGGAGACGCCGACTCAGCACTCAGCCGGCAGCGACGGCTTCACGGTTCGATGCAGTTTGCCCTAGAAGGCAGTTTAGAATTTGTTCTCCTAAGGTTCAAACGAACTTAGAAAAAACGAATTAAAATAATAAAGATTCTTCTCTAACATAATAATAAAGAGACTTCTTTTAATTTATGTACTTAAGCAGACCTAATTTACGAAGTTCAAATCTAGCGTCAGACACATAGCATTTTAAACTTTTTATTTGCATTGTATTGTAATAGAATTGGTTCACAATGCAGCTTTGCCGATGGGCCAAGGAGTGAGGCAATGGCCGAGTGGTTAGAGTGGCGGACGGCAAATTCAAAAGACTGTAAGGAGAGTGCGTGTGTTCGGTTGTGTCTCGGTTGACGCGGGTGCGAATTTTATTTTATTAATTATTTTTTATTTTATTTTGTTTATATTATTTTAATAAACTAAAGGAAAAGTTACAGTCAAGCGGGCTGTGATATAGCCGCTACAAACAAATTAAATTATTTAATTAAATTTCAATAAAAATAAAAAAAATTTTCATTATTTTGTTTTTATATTTATTGTGCAATATGAAAGACAATCAGATAATAATAGTTATAAATAATATTAATTATTTATAAATAAAGTTTATCATTTTTATTTTATTTAGCACGCATTAAATAAACGCGAGCTAATGCGTTCTTCAATGCCGTCACTCTTTTCGTATTTTGTCTGTTATGCCTTTGCAAGTTCAGTAAGATTCCAATTGGATGTTTCCTATTTTGTTTTGCTCTAAATATTTAGCAATTAGAATGCTAGAACATAACAACGATCATAAGCCCTTGTAAAATTATGAATGTGACAGTGGGACGCCCGTACATACATGTCTGCATATCCACATGTATGTATTGGCGTCCCACTTCCACACACATTATTGCACGCATGTATGTACATACCAGTGTTGCCAACAGCTTGGCTCTGAAAAAGGCCAGATGAGCTAAAAAAAAAGACAGAAAAAGGACAAAAATAAACGATAACAACAGTCGCGCAAAACGCGACAGTGGGATACCCTTCGACCTATGTTCCCGTGTAGTTTAATTTGTTGAATTCATACACATATGCATATGCACATGCTTTGAAATTAATCCCGACAGATGGCGCTCCCGCTTTGCGCTCGCCCGCCTCTCTAGTTCGCTGACAGAAGAACTTGGTTTTTATGCTCATACTTTCTTAAATAACTTCTGTGATTATTGTCCGATCGGATTGCAATTTGGAGACTACGTAGATATTTCATTCAGCTTAGTATATGTTAAAGTCAGAAAGTTGTATCTTTTATACAGCGCTTACAAATTGAGTTCAAAAATTAAATTATTGATTGGTGGGGGCGGTGGGCGTGGTACCTAACATTTGAAATAAAATTGATCAACTTATAGTACACAAGAGTCTTCCTGCCAAATTTGGTAACTCTAGCTTTTATAATAGCTGAGATCTGTGCGTTCACACAGACAGACGGACAGACAGACAGACATGGCTCAATCGACTCGGCTTGTGATCCTGAGCAAGAATATATATACTTTATGGGGTCTCCCACGCCTCCTTCTGCCTGTTACAAACATTTGCACAAAGTTAGTATACCCTTTTTTGACCATTTTCAATGGTCGAAGGGTATAAAAAAAAGTACAAAAAATAGGACAGATTATTTTACAACCATTTATACGTTAATTTAATATTTTTTCGGTGCTCAACTGTCAAAAAACTATAGAAATAGCTCAAACATGAAAACGGAAAAAAATAAAACAATAGAAACTGTACAGCTTTAAACCAGTGGCGCCAAAGTGGTTGACGAATAATTCATTTCGGTAGCCAACAGAATTTGTGACAACATAATTCATTGGCTACTGTAGGCTTGAAATTAATTTTGTTTACTCAAAAGACACCGTATTCTACACATGTTTTTTTGTAGTCATATGCGCACGGATCTGATCAATTTTGGGATTTATACTGCATTTGCAGTATTTACAATATACCTTATTGGGATCTTTCCCATCGCGACAAATCCACTGTTGCAGATCCGGCCGTTTTAGCCATGCATCTCAAAACTTTTGTTTATAAACTTCTTTTGGCATTTTTACATCACAAAATGTTCACGAAAAGTAATGCGATATATCCATATATATCGATTATACGCCATTTTAACAGGATTCGATTTTTAATAAATGCTCATATCGATTATAAATTTATACCAATTTTGATGATTTTGTAACAATTTAATCAGAATCAATAAAGGATAGAAAAAGGACAAACCAAAAAGAAAAGGCAGTTTTCCGGATAGGGGCTGTTTTCAATTTTTTCCGGATGACGCTGTTGAAATCCGGACAGGTCTATCCGGAAAAAGGCTAAATTGGCAACACTGGTACACATACACATATGTACAATTCGATTTGGAGTTGCTGTTGTGTACCTGCATAAAACCAAGTGCTTCTGCCAGCTAACAAGGGTGGCGCGCGAGCGCCATCTGTCGGGATTAATTTCAAAGCATGTGCATATGCATATGTGTATGAATTTAACAAATTATACTACACGGGAACATAGGTCGAAGGGTATCCCATTGTCGCGTTTTGCGGGACTGTTGCTCTCGTTTTGTACTTTTTTTTTTATTTTTGTCCTTTTTCTGTCCTTTTTTTTAGCTCATCTGGCTTATTTCAGAGCCAAGATGTTGGCAACACTGTTGTGTACCAACGAAAGAAAACTAAGTTCTAATTACATTGCGTAACAAAAACTTAAAAATCGCCTACCGCCGCCGCCCCTATTTTAATGTTTTTGAGCTTTTCATTTATTTAATGAAAAATAATTAAAAACAAAAGAATTTCACATGTCGATCGTGGCAGTAGTCGAACCTCGAACACGCTCAACATCATTGGTCTTACAGTCCGAGACATAGTCCACTCAGCCACTGAACAACTCTAGCGATCGTGGGAAATGGTGAGACATTAGACAGAGCGACAAGACGCAATATACATTCTTAGCTCGTGCCAAAAAAATCAAGAAGCACATGTAATGAAATAATGCCTACGGTATACTATGATAACACAGCCCCACAAAAAAAAAAATTTCATGATCTGGGTTAACCAGCCAATCACGTCTGAATTTCAACCTAATCTAAAAAATTTTTGAAAAACTTCCAAAATTTTGAAGTTTTTTTAATATTGGATTAGGGTGTATTTAAATTTAATAAGCAAAAAAGTTTTCCATTTTGAATAGCCCCTTATAAGCATTATTTTATCAGTATTCGGAATAGAATAATGATTTTTTGAATAATGATTTTTTGCTTCAAATCTGTATTTTAACTAATAAAAAACATAAGTTAAATACGTGATTCTACATATTTCCACAAATGCAATAATATATTACCAAACAAATTTAAAATTTTGGAAGTTTTTCAAAATTTTTTTAGGTTAGGTTGAAATTCAGACGTGATTGGCTAGTTTTGACATTAGATTCGGATTTGGAAGGTCTAAAAACATATAGAAACATATATCGCATGACCCGATCATGACCCCCCATTATTTTTTGAGGCTTCAAAAATTTTTCGAGTTTTTTGAGGTTAAGTCGAAACTCAGATGTGCAACGTAAATTTTGACTTTGGATTCGGACTTACAAGTTAAAACATATATCGCATGCCCAGATCAGGATTCTATATCTTTTGGGGGATATTTTAAGGTTTTTCAGTTTTGTGAGGTTATGTCGAAGTCCAGACGTGATGGCGAAATTCCGACCTCGGATTCGGATTCAGCGACCCAAACTACATATAACTGCATATACCGCTTACCCAGATCATGAAACTTTATTAATTTGTGGGCCTGTGTAATCCATGGCCTTATACAGTCAGTACCTGACTGTACTATAGCGTTCGTATTTTTTTAATAAAAAAATCATCCACTTAGAAATGTCGAATAAGAAAAACAAATTTCACCAGTAGGTTTCTACTGGCCTGGACTCTTGGCAAATACGATCCCAATTTGAGATGATCCCAAATTTCATTTTTATATTTTCGCTCAACAAATAATCATTATTTCATCATCGAAAAAAATATTGATTACAAAATAACGATTATTTGTTGACGTTATTTTTTTCCGATTAATAGAATCGCTCAATCACGGATTATTCGTCTTCTAAAGAAGTTTTAAGAACAATTTTGATGCTGAACTATAAACTACACCAAGGGGTATCCATTCCAATGATTTTCATTTGATTTAAACTAAGAAACCCGACAACATAATTTTGAGCCCCGAGTTTGAGTTCTAATCATAGTTTTAAAAAGTCGTCTATATATAATAACAGACATGATATGGTAACTGTAGTTTTTGCTAATCCATTATATTATTGGAAATAATTGCCGGCATATTTAGACCAGAAAATATTTGAATTGGCCACGTTTTGTATGCCTTTGGATTCAGAACCGAAAATCATATTGTTTCGGTTGTTACCATGCCTCTCTAACCTGATTTTGGCTTTTGTTTTATTAGGTAAACAGCAATAGTCAAAAGGCCTGAAAATAATTGAAATGGATACCGCTTGGAGCACTTTATAAGCCTGCAACAAAATTTATATGTAATATCTTTATTATAATAAGTGTAATCTTAATTTAAGCGATATTTTCGATATAAAAAAAATGACGCTCAATAGAAATTTACAAGCACTTATAATCATTATTTGTTGAGTTTTCATTTTGATCAGTGATTTTTACGGTCCCTGAAAATAATACCTTACAATTATGATAGGTATTGATAGCCCTAGCAGCTTGTACGCCATATATATCACTAATATTGTATATTCTACCTAATAAATAATAATAATAATACTAAATTATTGTTTTTTGAATTATTAACTTTGATAAAAACATGTGGACATGGCTTAATCTTAGATTTAGCTGTTGATGCCGATCAAGAATATATAATGGCATATGTAAGGTCCACGTCGCGCAGCCTCATTTGCACCGTAGTATACCCTTTTTTTTTACCAATTTTTAATGGTATACAAAGAAAGGTTATACAAATTGAATAGATCTATCTTTTAAAAAATCGTGTGTTAATGAATTACCAGTATGTGCCGTTTTTGCGAAGAATGGGCTGTACTTTGTTCAGTAGAAGATTATAGAATTGTATCTGACGGTTTAGCTGTCTGATCTCTTCGAGATAGTCTTCTCGATCCAATTGAAACTCTGAATTAAGATCAGCCACTTCACGTTCAAGAATTTTGATCTTTTGTGTGCACTTTGTGATGCGATCGTTTTTAATGTTAATCTCTTGTTGGATACTTGCGTAATGTTCCTGCAACAGATCGCGATCCTCATTCTCCACTCTACTCAGTGCATGAGCAATGGCACTAAGGTGTCGTAGGGCTTCCAATTTGCGCTTTTTATGTCGCTCGCGCAGCTGAATATCATTCACTCTTTCGCCTCCGATTAATGCATGTTTTAGTAGATCTATTTTCTTGCGTGCATTCAATTGAATGTCCTCCTCGCTGTCAATAATTTCGACACTATTCACATCGTTCTTTTTGCTATTTATCATATCAGCTATTATCGTTTGTCTTAGTTTCTCCTTCTCTCCTTCGAGCCATAGTTTTTGCTCCTTCTCCTTTAACTGTATTGTCTCCATTTGCTGACTCTCTCCAAGCAATTGCTTTAGCTTTAATATTTCCTCTTGATACTGACGCAGCTGGGCATCTTTGGGATCTTCATTGATCCTTGGTTTGTTCGAAATACTTTTTGCACGGCTAGCATATCGCAAGGTCGAAAGTGTCTCATCGTAATTAATGTCAGCTGGTGAAATGCATGAGATCATGACGGTCTTTGTGTTGCCGCCAAGAGAATCCTTTTATAAATTGGAAAAATATATTTCGATTAAAAAAAACAAAGTGACAGTTGGAAACTCTTCAATATCGAGCTAATTACACACAGTTTTTCGGTTCGGTTAAGCGATAGTTGTACCTAATCTTGTTTGGTATCGTATACTTACCATGGCAATTATTCGGGGACATTCTAAGTCATCCAAATTTGAAAGAAATATTGTGAAATAATGAATGGACTTACGATCTTTTCGTTTTAAATCGTAATTACCTGAGGATGGATATCACAATACTGCTAGATAGCCAGATAGGCAGTGTTGAAGGCAGAACTAAAATAAAGCTGTTGTAGTTATGGAGATTTGAACCAAACTAAAGGGTAATTTTTTAGCTATTATCTTTTTGGCAACACTGCTGTTTAAACAGCTGACGCACGTTTCGTGTTTTGTATCACTTTAAAATCTTCATTTTGGTCTATAATTTAAACATGAATCGCCTTACAAACGAACAACATGCTGCAAATTATTGCATTTTATTATCAAAATGCGTGCTCGGTTAAGAAAGTTCATGGCGCATTTCTTCTGTCATTTTATGGTCAGTTAATTCGGCACATTAAAGCCGCCTAGATCGTGCGATTTAACGCCTTTTAACTATTGTGTTGTGGCTATGTTACATCTTATGTCTATACAGACAAGGCTCCTTCAATTGCCGCATTGGAGGACAACATTGAAGCATTTATTTCTGAGATGCCGAAAAGTTGCAAAAAATATGCAAAAATTAGACTAAGCAGATAGAGCATTTGAGGCACAGTCACGCTCAACATTTGCATGAAATAATTTTCAAACATTCAATTATATGCACCGATCGATTCAAATAAACATTTCATGCATTTCTCTCAATTTTATGTATTTTTTTTTCAAAAACTTTCCGATAGGTCACCCTATCGATAACGAGCTCACTCTGAGATCGACACCGGAACACAAAACCATTCCCGGCAATGGCTGGCAAAAGTCAGAATGCCTAACTGGCAAAAGGCAGAATGCCTAATGACATCACCGGAAAGAAAGATCCGTGAAATGTACGGGTCTCTTACAGCAGGTCTACAGCAATCTAAGCCCCTTATTGGCTGCTACAACCTCAAAAGCAATAAACAGATAATCAAGCTAAGTAAGAGTCAGAGAGATCTTGGAGTATTGTGACGGCCCTAACTTCAGTAGGGGTACAATAGTTCTCTCACGTGGCGGTACATATTCCATTATCCATAGTTTCAGTAAACCCTTTCTTTTTTAATCATTTTCGATGGTCGTAGTCCTTCAAAATGTCTTAAATTCTGACTAAAAATCAAAAAAGTTGCCATAATTTTATGTTTAATTAATAACAATTGTCGCGGAACGGATAAGTTGGCTGTCGATAGTTATTAAGTAATTTGTCACCGATAGAGGGCACGGCACTTGGATTTAGTATTTTATTGTATGCGTTGACAAACTGTATTATTTAACATTAAAGAGTTTTGGCGACCTTTGTTTTTTACACTCATTATAGCTGGCTCGAGCCAGCTATAATGAGTGTATTATTTAACTATAGAACAAAACATCATCATTCAGCCGTTCAATTGTTCGATGTACATTTGCCAACGGCGGCAATGAGTGTTTAAGCATTCCCTGCATATTGTACGATTAATAACTTAACCTATTCTTGAATTGCTGCTATAATTAATTAAACATCCAATATTCCATATTCCAATATGGGAATGTCGATTAGATAGGTATCGGGAAGCAAATTCGTAGCTTTCTTATTTGTTTAAGCGATATCTATAGTTGACTTACCTGCAGGAGTCGGGTGAGCTTTGAGTCTCGGTATGGAACATGCTTGGTTGTACCATCGACCAATGCCGATATAACGTTACCCAGTGCAGACAGTGATAAATTGATCTTGGTGGCCTCCTTAAGCCGCTCCCCAAATGCGCCGGTCTTGGACTGTCGCTCCGAGCCTGCCAAGTCGACTAGATTAAGCTTTCCCCGGCGTATTGTTGATGATGCGGATGAAGATGAAGCCGTCCCTTGAATTTGCTCGAGCGTTATCATAAATATTGTATGGGAACGTGAGCTATTGTCATTCATCAGTGTAGCACCAGTTATTCGATTTTTATTTCCCAGATTTAACCAATTGTAGCATTCCTTGGGGTTCATAACAGTCTTACTGCTAAGCGTAGGCACAGTCACGCCCACGCCGGGCAGATCCTTCAGTACATGGTTCTGCAAATAACCCGCAGACTCACTGCCGCATAACAGATCCCTGATATTCTCGTTATATATCTCTAGGTAACTGACCAAAGCCAGGTATCTCACGCTACTCGATATTGAGATTGTCTCGAATATATGATCAAAGCATCGCGGTATTATGCCATTGTGTGAAGCGTTTTTATATGATCCATCCTGCAAATTTAAATGGTTGAATTATGTAAGTAGTTAGTTATTTTAGTGGATTTATATTTATATAAATATATGTACATACTTGCTTAATCTAAATTCAAACCAGAAAGAAAGGCTACCTTCGGCATGCCGAACCTTGCAGTTTATTATGTTATCTCATTCGTCCTATAATAGTTATATATAATGTTGCAGAATTTAATAATATTGTATATAATAACTCCCATCGCTGGAAATATACAATTATTCTATGAAAATCTCTTTTTTAAACTCATAATTTCTATTAAGACTATAGGATATTGTGGAGCCGCCGACAATGTGCAGGGAATGCCTTAAACAATCATTGACCGCCGTTAGCAAATGTACTTCGTACAAATTAATGTTTTATTCTATAGGGAAATAATACGGTTTGCCAAGCATTACTAGACTTTAACCTTAAATTTAGTCGCAAGTGTACATAGACCAGTTTCTCTTCCCTCACTCTTGGATATCGCCACAAGGCGCCAAGCATAGCTTAATTCTTTGTTAAATCGGTTTGACCAATTACAACAACTAAATCTAAATGCTGTGCCCTCTATCTGTGTCACATTACTTAACTGACTATCGATAGTCAACTTATCCGTTCCGCGACAAATATAGTTATCGGACTTAAATTAAACGAAACAATATACGTCGATTATTTGAGATATAAAGGGTAATTTTTTAAGAGCTATAAGAAAGTTTAAAAAAAAAGCAGCTATAAATTAAAAAAAAGCATGAAATCTTTATTTGAATCGATAGTACGGTTCATATAATTAAATGTTTAAAGATTATTTCAAGCAAATATTGACAGTAAGTGCGCCACAAATGCTCCATCCGCTTTCTATTTCCAATTTTGGCATACTCTTTCTAACAATTCGGCATCTCGGAATCTCACGAATAAATGCTTCAATGTTGTCCTACAATGCGTCAATTGAAGCGGCCTTGTCTGTATAGACATTCGATTTAACATAGCCCCACAACAAAATATTCTAAAGGCGTTAAATCGAACGATCTAAGCGGCCAATTGATCGGTCCCGAACATGAAATAAAATGTTCACTGAACCGATTAAACTGACCATGAAATGAAAAAAAGAAACGCGCGATGAACTTTCTTAACCGAGCACGCATTTTTATAATAAAATGTAATAATTTGCAGCACGTTGTTCGTTAGTAAGACGATTCATGGTTAAATTATAGACCAAACTGAAGATGTTTGACAGTGATACAAAACATTGAAGGTGCGTCAGCTGTTTAAACCAGTGTTGCCAAAAAGATAATAACTAAAAAATCACCCTTTATAACAAGAATATCAGATTTCATATGCATATTTTAAATCGATAAAGTCTGACGTAGTAATTTTGGCTGCAATATCTTGAAAAATATAAAAATTCGATCGACAGTTATAGTTATATGGCAGGTATACAATATATCAGACCGACCCAGTTCGTTCGGATTTATTTATAGCGTACAGCAATAAGACGCTGGTATAATATTTGAAGTTTTATCTATTTAGATCTTACAGTAAGAAGTGAGTTTGGAAATTTCACTCCCCTGTTGATGCTGTCTCAGAATATATACATATACATATGTCGCAGCTAGGCTAGATAGAAAATCCGAAATCAAGTGTAACAGAATTATGTTAGAGTTTGAACTCAACTGAAAAATAGTACATAGTATGTTAGAGGAATGAATTCTGTTATATAACAAGAGCATCATTCGAATGGCAAGTCGAATAAGCAATAATATGTTTAAATGTGCATGCAAAAAGAATGAACGTGAAGAAATAAGTTGCTGACTGAATGTGGTGAAATTAGTTGTTAAATGAACCCGATGAAATACTTGGTAGAGGAACAAAAGAGAGAAGAAACGACGCCACGCGGTGGAACAGTCAGTTGAGTAGAGTTCGGTAAAAGACAAAAACGACTAAACATCTTGCAGGCGACTTGCTGTGCTCTTAGAGTTGTAGAAATAATACAAAAGTGATGGAAGGAGATCAGGCAAGAACTTCTTCTCCGACATATACTTCATAGAGTCGGAGATGTCTCTTAAGGTGCGTTGCCAACTTCTGTCCAAAACTAATATACCCTTAGCAAGGGTATAAAAAAGGGTGGTTTTTATAACAGATGTACTTGGCTATTTTGGCTTTGTGGTGTCAAAGATGCCTCGAACCTTTGTTGCTTACCTGCATTGTATATGTTTTGCCGCAACCAGTCTGACCGTAGGCGAATATTGTTCCATTGTATCCCTCAAGGGTGCTCTCGACCAGCGAGTAGCAGATGTCGTCGTATATTGCCTCGGTACTGGATAGACCATCGTATACACTATCGAAAGTGAACGATTTTCCGGGCGCACTTCTTGATGAAGGATTGAGCACGGTAACTACATAATTGCCGATCTCCACAACGTTCTAATAACCAAATATCCAGGATTATAAAATATACAGTATAACATGTACATACAGTGTAAAGAGTTACTTGACTCACTCTTTACTCAAATGCACATGTTAATGTAAATGTACATTACATTAACATGTGCATTTGTAATGTAAATGCTACACACTTTAAACTTGGAACAAATGTTCGGGAAAAGTGCACTAACATAAAAATCGAAATTCGATTATACGTAACCTGCGAAAATTCAAAATTCCCAATACTTTTTGAACACATCTCGTACATATGTGTAAAGAGTTACTTGACAGACTGTATATGTATGTACATATGTTATGTATGTATATGTATGTATGTAGATAAAGATATTCATAATTATATCGTGAGAGACATCGTTTTGAATTTATGTAAGTGTCTTAAACTCTTTCCCATTTAACATGGGAAAATACGTACATCACACTTTTTAGAGATTTCTTTTTGGTTCATAGGTCTGCATCGCACAATGACCTTGACTTTTTCACTCATTTTCAACTACAAGCACCTTAACAGCTTGTTGCTGTGACTTTTCAAACCGTACTGATGCCCGTTCTTACTGCCCAAACACACGCTGTACACTTTAATTGGGAATGAACTTGAACCAATAACCTAATGGGACATTTACATATACAGTACATGTTTATGTACGTGTGTCTATATATGTGAAGTGGTCACAATGTGTGACAAATATTTATACTAAGCGGATCCTTTGTCCAGCAATTGTCAGGGAATGCTCACTTTTTATACCCTTGCAGACGGTATATTCATTTTGCTACGAGCTTGCATTGCACTTAGAGGCATCTCTGATACAGCATCAACAGGGTAGTAGAACTAGCCAAACTAGTCTCTTAGTTTTAGAGTAATCGTACAGTGTCCATACAGTGTTATCGGGTACAGTGTCCCACAAACTGATTTAATTGAAATAAAAGCTAAGTGTTGAGAAACAGTGCGCTGCAATGTACATATGTAACAGGCAGAAGGAGGCGTGGTAGACGACGTAAAAAGTGTCCTTCTTTTTTTTTTGTCACACCATTTTCGCTGTCACATTGAGAAGAACGAATCAGAGTTAACATTTTTTATTACTTTTATCTTATCGATTATTTTGCAGCAGTTTCATCTTATAATACGATAATACGATATTATTACACCAGCATTTTTAATTTAATAATACGATATTTACATCTTTTTTTATTTTTCTTAGCGGTTTTTCTAGAATTTTTATGTAAAGAAAAGCTAACTTAGATTAAAAATTAGCAAAATTTAATGGAGTTGAAAAAAAGGGTTATTGTATGCAGTGTCCGGTATTTAAAAGTAGCTAGATTCACAAAATGTTACAGTTTTTGTAGTTTCAAAATAGCGAGAGTTAGCAATAAATAAGCTAATATGGTCAGAATCATAGCCAAGTCTATTGAGCCACGTTTGCTTGTCTGTGCGTTCTAACTGACTTAAGTATTACATACTTCTCCAATTCGAATCGGACCACAAATATAGAAGTTATTAAGTCACCTTAGTTTTGCAAGACTGGCTGAAGTGTATCTAACTGTCGGACGTTCCTTACTGTAGCGTTTGTCTGACTTTTTTTTTAGTACGCCTAATTATTGATTTTTGGAAAGAGAATGACATATATGTATGTATGTAATACATATTTATGTACTAAAAGAAAACCGCATTGCTCGTTCTTCAACCCCGCTCTATATTATAAATTTATGACTAAACTTCTTCTACCCTCGAACATTTGACCATGGTCAAAAAGAACTATAAAAATAAACAATATATGGAATAAGGGTTTTATACGCATGCATTGTTTATATGAATGGAATATCTGTATAATACAATTGTATTATTATTCTATTATTATTATTATTATTATTATTATTATTATCATTATCATTATTATTATTATTATTATTATTATTATTATTATTATTATTATTATTATTATTATTATTATTATTATTATTATTATTATTATTATTATTATTATTATTATTATTATTATTATTATTATTATTATTATTATTATTATTATTATTATTATTATTATTATTATTATTATTATTATTATTATTATTATTATTATTATTATTATTATTATTATTATTATTATTATTTTTATTATTTTTATTATTATTATTAAAACTCAGCAAATAATTATTTATTTTTGAGTTTTAATTTTTATGAGTGTTTTTTAATGTCCCTGATTTAAAGAATTGTACATTTATGTTCAAGTTTGTTCAGTGCACATGCGCAGATAGTCCGATTGAAAGCTTTGAAAGCTTCACCCCTCTGTTAACGTCCACACAGTAAGCTGACTTTTGTGGATTCGTAAATTAAATTTGCAGACTAAACAAAATAATATTTTTGATATTATTCAAATTAAAATGGACAATAACTAAAAAAAGAGAGAGAGAAAGTCGCCAAAAGAAGGAAGGGATTCCCAGCGCTATAAGTAGGAAGCCACAACTAGATAATACTATTTGTTCTTTATTTAACGTGATGAAGAACCGTGTATCGCTGTCAGGCCGTATTCATTCGGGATATTATTTAGTACATCTTCTGTTGCTATCTATGGTGCTGGTCGCCAACACATTGCCTCCGGTTATACGCATTGGTGAGTTGAAATTGCGAAGAACGGTGAAGAACTCCCAATCTATTTTGTTTATTATTAATAATTAAGGTGCCATTTTTACGGAAGACGAACGTGAGGGTAACATTGAGTCGGCTTTCAAATATGCCATATATCGTATAAACAAGGAGAAGACACTGCTGCCAAACACACAGTTAGTCTACGATATTGAGTATGTGCCGCGGGATGACTCTTTTCGTACTACGAAGAAGGTTTGTCGGCAACTGGAAGCTGGCATTCAGGCCATATTTGGACCAAAAGACCCTTTACTCGCTGCTCATGTGCAATCCATTTGCGAAGCTTTCGATATACCTCATATAGAGGCACGCATCGATCTGGAACTAAACGTCAAGGAGTTTTCCATTAATTTGTATCCGTCTCTAAATGTCATGAACCTTGCATATCGTGATCTGATTTCATACTTAAACTGGACTAAAGTAGCGATCATATATGAAGAGGATTACGGTTAGTACTTCAAATTTAATCAGTTGTCTTAGGATTAATGCATCAGTTCATTATTTACAGGACTCTTTAAGCAACAGGACCTTATACACTCTTCCGCTGAGATGAGAACGGAAATGTACATAAGGCAAGCAAATCCGGAAACATATCGTCAAGTCTTACGTGCAATTCGTCAAAAGGAAATTTACAAAATAATTGTTGACACAAATCCATCAAACATCAAGACATTTTTTCGATCTGTACGAATAATATATATATTTTATAATCACTTCCTATACTTTATTATATTATTTTTTATACATATATATATATAAAGCACTTTCTCGAAATTGAAGAGAGATAAGGTCAATCATTCCAAGAGATATCTATATTAATCAATGCATTGATAATGGATAATCTTTGCGGGGGTACAATCGATTTTATTGCTCGCATTATAGATCCCTTTTCAATAATATATATATATATATATATATATATATATAAATAAATTTTATTTTATATATGATTGCATTGTAGTAATGTAACAATGCGGGCGTATAATCGATTTTATTGCTCGCATTATAGATCCCTTTTCAATAATATATATAAAGGATATAAGGGATCTATATATATACATCTATATATATATAAATAAATTTTATATATGATTGCATTGTAGTAATGTAACAATAGAAAATCATACATTTTATCATATTATTTTTAGATTGTTTGTCTTGAATTGTGTACACACATCTATTATTAATTATTAAACATAATAATTTTTATTACTAAACAATAATTTTATAATATATATAATATATATATATTTATATGTCATTCCAGATTTTACAGCTACAAATGAACGATCATCGTTATCATTACATGTTCACAACTTTCGTGAGTTCAGTTCAGCACCTCTTTAATCCTTATTATTATTAAATCCACAATTTTTTAACTTCTAATAGGATCTGGAGACATATGACCTGGAGGATTTCAGATATAATAGCGTAAATATAACAGCGTTTCGTTTGGTTAATGTTGGGGGAAAACGCTATCAGGAGGTCTTAGACCAGATGCAAAAACTTCAGCACAGCGGCTTGGATATGATCAACGGTGTCTCCTATATACAGGTACAGAATCTAGTCATGAATATATATACATATATAAAATCTATTTAAAATGGTATACTATCTGTTTTAGACGGATTCCGCATTAATCTACGATTCTGTGTACGCTTTTGCGTATGGCTTAAAACAGTTAGACAGCAGTCACACCTTGACATTTAGTAATCTTTCCTGTAACTCAGACAATACCTGGACGGATGGTCTCTCACTTTACAACTACATAAATGCGGTATGTTATTTGATATGAAATATAACACATAATGTAACTAATTCTAATATTGCTTTTAAGGCCGCGGTTGACGGACTAACTGGCATAGTTAGCTTTGTCGAGGGGCGACGAAATAAGTTTCAAATTGACATACTCAAATTAAAGCAGGATGTTATACAAAAGGTCGGTTACTGGCAACCGGATATTGGAGTTAACATTTCAGATCCAAGCGCATTTTACGACTCCAATATTGCAAATATAACGCTGGTTGTAATGACTCGAGAGGTATGTATCTACTAGGGGGAGTGAAAAGTAACCTCCTTGGGAATGAAAAAAACATTTTTTTTTAAATGTTTTTTCATTTTATTGAATTTTACCCCTTTTTAGGCCGATACACTTAATCCAGCGATTTTCCAACTTCTTGATCCCGTCCGAAAAATAATTTTCCGGCAGGCCTGCAAAATACTCCTCCGCGGGGTCGATAATTTCGAAAAATTCCTCGCGTGAGCTAAATTTTTTATTGATGAGCCATCTTTTGAGGTTTGAGAAGAGATTGTAATCTGAGGGAACCAAATCGTATGAAAAAGCGGGACAGGGAAGTAATTGAAGCCCCAAATAATTTGTTTTGACCAAAGTTTCGTTTCTCGTGTTTTTGGTCTGGAGCCAATTTCGCGGCACCTTTCGGCAGGATAAATATTTCATATGAAAAATCTCGTTTAGAATATGGTTTGTGTGCTCAATACTGATCCTTGTGACATCTGCTAGCTCACAAAATTTTACTTTCCTGTTTGCGAACATCATCTCATGGATTTTTTGGGCATTTTCCTCTGTGACCTCATCCGAGGGCCTGCCGATGCGACCTTGATCGTTAGTGGAGTTGCGGCCACCATGAAACTCTCGAAACCAATATTTGACAGTGTAGTCTAAAGGAGCATCAGCCCCATAATATTTATCCAAATTTTCTTTCGTTTCCCTCGCCGTTTTGCCTCTCAAAAAATAATGTTTTATGAGAAAACGAAAATCATTTTTGTCCATACTGCACATGATGCCAAACACGTCAACAAAAATCAGCTGTCAAAAAAAAAACTACTGCCAGTGTATGTACGGACTACAAAGCACTATAAAATTTTTTGCAGTAGTATTATATTTTGGCGGTCAAGGAGGTTACTTTTCACCCCACCTAGTATAAGGGTTTGGTGTGGAGCCGCCGACAATATGCAGGGAATTATTCTACATATAGGGAACTAATACGGTTTGCCAGGCATTACAAGACTCTAACCTTATTTCTAGTCCCAAGTCTACATGATACAGTTTCTCTTCCTTTACTCTTGGTTATCGGCAGACGAACTGATCTTATGCGCCAAGCATAACTTAATTCTTAGTCAAATCGGTGTGACCAATTACAACAACGATAAAAACGCATATAATAAAATACTAAATCGATGTGCCGTGCCCTCTATCGGTAACAAATTACTTAACTCACTATCGATAGCCAGCTTATCAGTTCCGCAACAGTTAGCGAGGTTAATCTTAATTTGATATGCTTATTATTTGTTGTTGGGAAAATGTACAGCGACCTTGAAGTTATTTTGTAACTTCTGCTGGGATTATAGCTTCCTTTCCAGTTATTGTAAGTAGGTCCTTAATTTTGCCTGAACTCGATCTAATTCCGTGATGGCGCTTGTCTTGCGACACACTTCTATTGATTGCCAACAGAAATGTGTATTGTAATTACATGCTTCAGTGTCTCTCGGGCTCCAGCTCTATTCCTAGTTTGCTAATATAAAAAACGAATATTTTAATAAGAAGTCTTGAATTTACATCCCAGTTAAGAAAAGGTAAAATTAGTAGATTATTCTATACAGATAAAATGCTGAGGATACCAAACACATGATCCAGTCTCAAGTATTAGACGAACAAGTGAGGTGTAGAGGCCCTTTGTTAAATAAGGATTGTCAAACTACTTAGGGCAGTGCACATGACATAAATTAAATACTAGACATCTTCTAGAATAAAAAGGAAACTTTAATTTGCATGCCAGTTAGTAGAACCTTTATTAGCGCTTATCTCCAATGGAAACTCATATTTCTAATTAACTACGTATTGTTGCTCTTGTTATGTTTTCTTGCACTTAAATAACTTATAGGAACGTCCATATGTTATGGTCAAGGAGGATGCTAATCTTACTGGAAATTCTCGTTTCGAGGGCTTTTGTATTGATCTGCTGAAAGCAATAGCTCAGCAAGTTGGCTTTCAATACAGAATCGAACTGGTGCCCGATAATATGTATGGAGTGTTTATACCAGAAACAAATTCTTGGAACGGTATTGTACAGGAACTAATGGAAAGGGCAAGTATTAATAAACATTGCTAATGTATTTACCATATATATTGAGTTAAGCTTATTTAAAACGTTTCAAAATTAGCGTGCAGATTTAGCCGTTGCTTCGATGACGATTAATTATGCACGAGAAAGTGTAATCGATTTTACAAAGCCTTTTATGAACCTGGGCATTGGAATTCTCTTTAAGGTAATGTCTTTGTTTTGTATTTATTGCTGAACTCGTATCGGTAGTAGCTTCAAGACCTTTGTAGCTGGTAGTAAACATCAGATATGGTATTCATTGGTAAAGTGAATGTTGCTACTTAAATACTTAACTTAATGTTAAATGGACAAACGTGACAGTTAGCATACAAGAACTGAAATAAACTTGACCAACGTACTGTACAAAGTTACCTTAATACCAAATACTGATCACATGCTAAACCTAGCTAAAGGGTAATGTATATACTATACTCAGCTACTCGATATAAACACCTGTGCAAGGTAGTTTTGTACGCTTTATTTTGATATTGAGTTTTATTATAAAATTAAAAGACGTTATTATTTTGCATGCGCTGATTTCTTGTCCGTTGCAAGTTGTTAACCACCAGGAAGATATCTTATCGATGCAACATATCGTATAATGCCGATTAATCGATGAAATTGTTGTGCTTATTAACACTGCTACATTAACATTTGTTTACACATTCATATATGTATGTATACCACCACTAAGCATCGAACATATAGAGTACTCAAACAGCGGAATCTACTCATTTGATGCTATGCGGAGACCCCTGAACACGAAGTGTTTCATGAGTGAGCGATCGGCCCTCTTCGTTAGAAACCGCGAGAAGCGCACATCGCCATCAATTCAGTCGCACAACGACATCGGAACGATGAGCACGGGCATATTTCTTTGCTCTAGCCATCGTTTCAATGTATATGTGCTATGTATGCACATGCACGCAAGTAAATGTATGCGATGCTTGTGATGTTTGGCAATAGGCAATTGCTTCGGCCAGCGCGCTGGCAGCCTGAAGTCCATTTTCTGTTTCGTTTTTGCCCACTGTGCGTGTCTTTAGGCTCTCGACGCCGAAACAGAAAATTGACTTCAGGCTGACAACGCGCTAGCCGAAGCATTTGCCTGTTGTCAAACTTCACAAGCAACGTATACATTCATACGCGAGCTTGTGTATACATAAACGCACACATGGAAACGATCGCACAGCGCAAAGAAGTACACGCATGCTTATCGTTCCGCTGTCGTTGTGCGACTAAAGCAGTTTTGATGCTATACGCTGTTTGTACTGAGAGCCAAACAGGCAGCTGCCCCAGTCGAACGTGCAACAGCCCCAGCCGAGCGTTCAGCCGAAGTCTTTATTCTCAATGCTTAAGGCTCTGGGGCAGCTGGATCGAAGAACCACCGGCAGAAACTTTAACCGCTGTTTGAGGTCTCTACGTGTTCATTGCTTAGTGATACAGTTTTTCAAGTAACTCTTTACTCATATGTACTTGTTAATGTTATACTCATATGTGCATGTTAATGTTATACTCATATGTATATGTTGATGTTATGTAAATATGTGTAAAGATTTACTTGACTGTGTGTATGTACGAGAGTGGTCCGATAAGTACTTAGCCTACAAAAGAGAACCAAAAATGTTGGAAAAGTTGTGATTTATTTTTCAACGTAGTCTCCTTTTAGTTCGATACACTTGACCCAGCGATGCTCCAATTTCTTTAACCCGTCTGAAAAATATGTTTTCTCGAGGTCTGCAAAATGCGGCTCCGTGGCGGCGATGAGCTCCTCATTCGACTGAAATTTCTGTCCGGCGAGTGACTTTTTCAAGTTTGGATACAGAAAGAAGTCACACGGGGCCAAATCTGGATAATACGATGGATGGGGCAGTAGTTCGTAGCCGAATTCGACCAATTTGGCGTTGGCGAGCCGGTGCTTGTGAGCCGGTGCGTTATCATGGTGAAAGAGCACTTTTGCTTTGCTAAGTGGGGCCGATTTTTCTTCAATTCCGTGTCGAATTGTGATCGTTTTGCCCTTCTCCAGGTAGTCGATATGGCTCACACCTTGTAAATCTCAGAAAACGATGGCCATCACCTTTCCGGCCGATGGGACAGTCTTCGCATTCTTCGGAGCACGTTCGCCACTGTTTCGACTGTTGCTTGGTCTCTGGTGTGTCCATGGATCCATGTTTCGTCCACTGTCGCGAAACGACGAAGAAACTCCTTCGGATTGCCTTTAAACAGCGTCAAACACTGCTCTAAAGTGGTCTCACGGTTGCGCTTTGTCCGGAGTGAGTAAACCGGGCACTCATCGCGCCCATCGTGGCTCATCAAAAACCGACGTGCGACCACGTTGAAACTCGTTAAACCAATTTTTGACGGTCACCATCGAAAAAGAAGTCACCGTACACAACATCCAAACGCTTATGATTTCAGACTTCCCTTCCAAAACCAAGAATCAAATCACCGACCGATATTGCTCTATTTCCATTTTTCCAAAATCCGCGGACACTCCACACTTTCACACTCGGTTAAAACAAAACTACGAGTTCGATCCGGCCGAATGTACTATAAGATAAAAAATTACTCTTGCGAAACTGGCGCCATCAGAAAATGGGGCTAAATACTTATCGGACTACCCTCGTATGTATATATTCAGGTCCGTCCAACTTGACATAATATAATCAATCATTCAGAGATTTTGTACAATAGTTTTAGGCGCTGTTACCAATGGCAACTATAATGAATTGTTTTCTCAGTAAATTATACTGCGCTATTTCTCGTAGGTGCCGACAAGTCAACCCACTCGCCTGTTTTCCTTTATGAACCCACTGGCTATCGAGATCTGGCTGTATGTGCTAGCTGCTTATATATTAGTATCGTTTGCATTATTTGTGATGGCACGATTTTCACCGTACGAATGGAAGAACCCGCATCCGTGTTATAAACAAACGGATATCGTTGAAAATCAATTCTCAATATCAAACAGCTTTTGGTTTATAACGGGAACTTTCCTTCGTCAAGGCTCCGGACTAAACCCTAAGGTAAATATATAACCACAAAGTAAGGTTATCTTCGGGATGCCGAATATACTAATTAGATATAATGGTACAGAATCGAATGACATTGTCAATGTAAGTATACACTGAGAGTTTTTAAAACTCCAGATTAGAGGTGGAAATAAATCGATTTTCACTAAATCGATTTATTTTCAAAAACTCAAGGGGAAAATTGATTTAAATTGATTTTTTGAAATACAAGACAAAACCTGTTTTTTGCGATGGGAAAAAAAACTTTTTTTTGGCTTAAAATTACAGAAAAATAATTTAGAGCTTATAATGCTTTTAAACAATTAACCAACTGCAGTTCTTCAAAAACAAATACTTATCCATCTCACGGTTTCTAAAAAGTAAAATGTACCACCCCTAGACATGTTTACTAATTTAGTTGTAGAAATTTAGTACTTGTTTCAAATATTCGATTAAATCGATTCTCAAAAATTAAATCGATAGATCGGAGATAATTGAAAATTTCAATTCCAGAGTCGATTTAAATTACAGCTCTAAAACTAAGCATTGAACATATAGAGTACTCAAACAGCGGAATCTACTCATTTGATGCAATGCGGAGACTGGGACCCGTGAACATGAAGTGTTTCACGAGTAAGCGATCGGCTCTGTTCGTTAGAAACCGCGAGAAGCGCACAGCGGCATCAACTCAGTCGCACAACGACAGCGGAACGATGAGCAAGGGTATATTTCTTTGCACTCTGCGATCGTTTCAATGTGTGCGTGTATGCATGCACAAGCTCGCATATGAATGTATGCGTTGCTTGTGAAGTTTGACAACAGGCAAATGCTTCGCCCAGCGCGCTGGCAGCCTGAAGTCAATTTTCTGTTTCGGCGTCGAGAGCCAAAAGACTGAAGCACAGTGGGCAAAAATGGTTTTTTGGCGGCAATAATTTGTAACATTTGAAAACATGTGTATTCGTAATTCATTGATAGTAGATAGATTAAATATTCATAATTATATTATATAATATTTTGTATATCAAATTTATATTATGAAAAAAAGTTGTGCAACAACTATAATATTTTTTGTTTATGTTTTTACTAATTTTGACAAAATTTATGAATCAAAACTAAAAAATTCAGAATACATAAATATATATTTACAAAATAAAATGATCCTTATTAAACAAGCCACATGTTTTCGAATGTTATACCATTTTCGCCTCAAGATAACCATTTTTGCCCACTGTGCTTCAGTCTCTTGGCTCTCGACGCCGAAACAGAAAATTGACTTCAGGCTGCCAGCGCGCTGGCCGAAGTATTTGCCTGTTGTCAAACTTCAGAAGCAACGCATACATTCATATGCGAGCATGTGCATTCATATAAGTTAATTACTTGCAAGTTGCAAAGTAAAAAATAAAAGATTTTAAAGTTCAATTAAGAACAATGACTTTATTGGTTTAAATCCAATTTACAACTAATCACCCTAAGCTGTCCCTAACAAGCTGTGAGTCTTGGCTGTGAGCTGTGCTGACCTTGGTGGCAGAGGATCGACGTCGGCTTCGCTGCTTCCAATAGGCCACGATATCGGCTGATGTCTTGTTGGTCGAATTGTTGCAGTCTTCTTGGAATCACATGCATTGGTGGGAGCGGAAGCAGTTGCCAAACAGATTCTTAGAATTCAGCTTGGCAGCTCGGCGCGTGCAGGAAATTATGCAGACGCTGAGCTTGCAGATTGGAACTTGCGTACTGGAGTTCATTATTCTAAATTGTAACATTTTAGTTGTTAACTTATATGCACACAATGAAACGATCGCACAGCGCATAGAATTGCACCCGTGCCCATCATTCCGCTGTCGTTGTGCGACTGATTTGATGCCGCTGTTTGCTCTTTCTGGATTGCTCACCAAAGAGAGCCGAACGCTCACTTGTGAAACACTTCGGGCTGGGGGGTCATAATAAACCGAAGACCACTGGGCAACTGCTTTACGCTGTTTGAGTACTCTATATGTTCGATGCTTAGTGTACCTAGTGAGACTCCTCTATTAATGCACATCCTGTAAAAAATATGATTATTTTATAATTCAAGTTTTCCTTTATTACACTGTCTGTTGTATTTCCTATAATGGAATAATACGATATTATTACAGCAGCAATTTTATCTTAATAATACGTTATTATAACACATTTAGCATATACTTGTCATGTGCATGATTTTAATAAGTAGTGTTATAACAGTATTATAACAGTGGTAGAACAGAATCAATCATCTGGCGAGTATGCTTTACTCCGATATTTCGTCCGGTGGTCATAGTAGTTCGATGAGGTTCGACAACGGTTTGAGAAAAGAGTGACACACTATGCAGTTGTCGTGAGTTTAATGTGAAGTTGCTGAGTGGAACAGAAATGACTGTCTGTTGTTTGCGATATGGAGTGCAGGAATGCTGCAGCATGTGACATTCATTTTGAGACGAACTAACTGACGAACGCACCTTTGACATTATTCTGCCTTATCAAGTGCTTAAGTTCTGAAATATGGCCGAAATTAATCAATACCCGAAATACACAAAAATTTGTAAATTTGTAAGGCAAAGTGCGCGTCACACACATTTGCTAGCTTTGACATCAGACATCTTAGCAGAGTACTGTTAAATTAACATTTCTGTTATAGAACACAATAAATATGGACGAAATTAATGAATACCCGACATACACATATACTTTATAGGGTGCACCGTATAATGTTATAGCCAAAAACAATATATAGCCTCTGCAAGTAGATAAATCAATTAGATTGCGCTAGTTAAGTTATTGCTATGTCTGTAAATAAATTGAATGCGCATTTGAATAACAAATCTGTGGTGTATTTCAGATATCAGATCGAGCGCAAACGAAGTTTTTCTCATTTATGAATCCCCTGGCCATTGAAATATGGTTTTTTATAGCATTCGGCTACATACTTGTGTCCTTTTGTATTTGGATAGTTGCACGATTATCACCGTTTGAGTGGGTCAACTCTAAGGCAACCTGTTCCACTGCCTGCGATCACAAAATTCATGAAATTCGCAAGTTAAATCACTTTCAAGATAAGTTGGAACTTAAATCACTGCCGAATCAATTGCAAGTTCAGGAGACTGAAATTGTCGACTATATCGCTGATCATATAGAAGAAAACAATGACGGAAACGAGTCGGACGACACCGTGGAGTTAGTTAGCGTGAAGAATGAATTTACCTTAAAAAATAGTTTTTGGTTTGCAATAGGAGCTCTAATGCAACAAGGTGCCGACCTATATCCTAGGGTATGCAATAATCTGCTTTCCTTTTTTAATTCGAGTGTCAATTCTAGAATTTTTTATTGCTAACTGACTGAAGACGTGACGTCAGTAATGATTATGGAAATTTGGTCAAAATTTGTTAAAACGCACCGTATCAAATGCGGGGTTTCATTTAATCGAAGATTTATCCTGATTCTCTCAGGTTCTGCAAGGCTCATTTCAGATACATCAATTATTTTATTATATTATTTTTTGCCATCTAAATCTATTTATCCCTGTTCTTACTTAGCTTCATGATCGTTATGGTCGTTCGAAAAAAATGTTTAACCCCACAACTAATTTTAGTTCGAAAAAAAAAACCTTAAACCTCACAACAAAATTATAAATAAAATGTACCTTATGAGGTCTCCTTTGCCTCCTTCGGGCTGTTACATACATACATTTACATACATACACTTTTTCGAACATTTTCAATGGTGTAAGGGTATTATTACTTTAATTGTTGTGTAAATTATGTAAATTATATTATATTATTAGTATGAACGAAGTGAATAGGTTCAGAAGATCAGGTCTTAGTCTTGTATTTTTGTTGGAAAACTTATTATTACATTTATCAAGTTAAAATTCGTATTGGTCATGGTGTTTTAGCGAGGGTTCTTTACTTACTTAAAGAAAACCAGTAAGAAAAGCAACAGTCGCGCGGCACGCGACAGTGGGATACCATTCGATCTATGTTCCTATGTACACATGTCCACATATACATATGCACATGCTTTGAAATTATTCGCGATAGATGGCGCTTCGCGTTCCCTCGCCTCCCTTTTTAGCTGACAAAAGCAGTCGGTTTTATGCTCATACTTTCTTAAATAACATCTGGGTTTTTGGTCCGATCTGACTGCAATTTGGAGAATAAGTAGATACACCTAACAGCTTAGTATATGTTAAAGTCAGAAAGTTTTATCTTTTATACAGCGCTTACAAATTGAGTTCAAAAAATAAGTTATTAATTTGCAGGGGCGGTGGGCGTGGCACCCAACATTTGAAATAAACTTGATCTGCGCCTGGTACACAGAAACCTTTATGCCAAATTTGGTGTCTCTAGCTCTTATAATTACTGAGATCTGGTCATCCATACATCCGGACAGACAGACATGGGTCAATCGACTCGGCTAGTGATCCTGAGCAAGAATACATATATATACTTTTGGGGTCTGCCACGCCTTTTGCCTGTTACATACATTTGCAGAAAGTTAGTATACCCTTTTGTTGACCATTTTCAATGGCCCAAGGGTATAAATACTGAACACACAATTCCAACTGTCGGTGCACTCGACTGTAGCTTTTGTTATCGAAGAGAAAAACATATAGAAATAATTGATTTTATTGATTTTTAGGCAACTTCAACGAGAATTGTCGGCGGATGCTGGTTCTTTTTTTGTTTGATAATTATTTCATCATATACAGCTAACTTGGCTGCCTTTCTGACCGTGGAGCGTATGATAACTCCCATTGAAAGTGCGTCAGATTTGGCGGAACAAACTGAAATATCATATGGCACTCTAGAAGGTGGATCGACAATGACATTTTTTAGGGTAAACTCCTTTCTAGTATATTCCAATAATTATGATTATTATTAAAATACATATAATACAGGATTCAAAAATAGGTATATATCAGAAAATGTGGCGGTATATGGAGAATCGAAAATCATCAGTGTTTGTTAAAACCTACGAGGATGGTATTAAGCGAGTAATGGAAGGGAATTATGCATTTCTTATGGAATCCACAATGCTAGACTATGCAGTTCAACGGGATTGCAATCTAACACAGATCGGAGGTTTACTGGATTCCAAAGGTTATGGTATTGCAACACCTAAAGGATCGCCGTGGCGCGACAAAATCTCTTTGGCCATACTAGAGCTACAGGAAAAGGGTATCATTCAGATACTCTATGACAAATGGTGGAAGAACACTGGAGATGTTTGCAATCGAGATGACAAAAGCAAAGAATCGAAAGCTAATGCGTTGGGAGTTGAAAATATTGGTAATTTTGCTAGTTTACTAATAATATTCATTGTCTTGTTTTGACGATCTAAAGGATTTTTAAGAAAGAAAACCCATTGTAAAGGCTGGTTTTTTAAGAGCTGTAGCAAAGTTTTACGATTCGCTTCATCTTTAAAGAATAATTTGCAGCGCGATATTCGTTTGTAAGACGATTCATGGTTAAATTGTAGACCAAACTGAAGATGTTTGACCGTAATACAAAACACTAAAGGTGTGTTAGCTGTTTAAACTAGTGTTGCCAAAAAGATAATAGCTAAAAAATACCTAAACATAATTTAAATCACTAAGCATCGAACATATAGAGTACTCAAACAGCGAAAAGTAGTGGCCCAGTGGTCTTCGGTTTATTATGACCCCCCGGACCGAAGTGTTTCACAAGTGAGCGTTCGGCTCTCTTTGGTGAGCAACCCAGAAACAGCAAACAGCGGCATCAAGTCAGTCGCACAACGACAGCGGAATGATGAGCACAGGTGCAATTCTTTGCGCTGTGCGATCGTTTCATTGTGTGTATATGAATGCACAGACTCGCATATGAATGTATGCGTTGGTTGTGAAGTTTGACAACAGGCAAATGCTTTGCCCAGCGCGCTGGCAGCCTGAAGTCAATTTTCTGTTTCGGCGTCGAGAGCCAAGAGACTGAAGCACAGTGGGCAAAAATATGCTCAAGCGCTGTCAAAGATGACAAAAACAGCACTGCTATTCTTCGAATCGGAGTTGGTAGGATCGTATAATGCATTAAAAGCAGCGCTGTTGAAAGAATTTAAACAAATAATGGGAAGTGCGGAAGTACATGAAAAACTGGTAAATAGGAAGAAACTGCAAACAGTGAGTTTTCATGAATACGTTTTGCAAATGAAGACCGCATTGGGAAATGTTGAAACAAAGTCTGTAATACGTAAATTTTGTAACTGGTTGATAAGAGCACGACAGAGAAACAGCATTATAGCGACGAAATCACAACAATAAGAAGGCAGCTAGCCGCTTCAATTGTGGATCGCCTCAACATATGAAGAAAGATTGTAAGGCTAGAGTGAAGTGCTTTACATGTGGTGCTAGTGGCCATATTTCAACGAATTGCCCGCAGTCAGTGAATTTGGTGCAAGTTGGCATGGTGTTGAAGTTGCGTGCCTGGTTGACACGGGTGCTGATGTTTCGATTATAAAGCATTCGGTGTACAAGAAACTAGTGGATGTTATGCTGAGTCGATGTCATTCTTTGTTGCGTGGCCTGGGCAAAACGGGCACTGTGCCGCTGGGAGTGTTTACCGGAGCTGTTCAAATAGACGAAATGGAGACTATGCAAAGTTTCATCGTGGTGGCGGACGAAAAAATAGAAAATGATGCTCTACTTGGATATGATTTTCTCACGAAATTTCAATTTACAATGGACGCAAATGGATACAAGTTTGCGTTGTTGTCAGCATGCCCGGAAATAGCTGACATAAATCAGATAAGTATTCAAGACTGTGGTTGTGCTGAAAGTAATGTGAATGCCCCTCCGCAGTTTGCACCCATGATACGGAATCTGATAGAGGAATATCAGACAACATTGCCGCTCGCTGAGTCACCTGTTCAGCTACGAGCTGTACCGGATGAGAAAGTTAAACCGTTTCGCTATCAACCAAGTCGACATCCTCCAGTCGAAAGCGAAGCCGTTAAGAAGCAAGTCGACGAGTGGTTGAATGAAGGAATCGTTCGACCATCTACATCAAGCTTCGCCAGCCGAACCGTCGTTGTGAAGAAAAAAGACGCCACATACAGAATCTGTATTGACTATCGTCAGTTAAACAGCATGGTGCTCAAGGATTGTTTTCCTGTGCCAATAATAGAGGATGTACTTGAAAAGCTGCAAGCCGCAAAAGTGTTTGTATCATTGGACTTAGAGAACGGCTATTTTCACGTGCCTGTAGAAGAGTCAAGTCGAAAATACACTGCGATCATCACAAAAGAAGGCGTATATAAGTTTAATAGGACGCCGTTCGGATTCTGCAATTCCCCTGCGGCATTTATAAGGTTTATATACCACATATTTCAGGAGTTTGTATCACGGGACATTCTACAGATTTATATGGATGATATCATTATCTATGGCCAGACGAATAACGAATGTATTGAGAAACTCAAGTTGGTGCTTTCTGAGTCAGCTAAGTTCTTTTTGCGTATAAAGTGGAAGAAATATCATTTTCTTGTAAACAAAATCAACTTTTTGGGACACACAATACAAGATGGAAAGATTTGGCCTGGCAAAGAAAAAACAGTTGCCGTGAAGCAGTTTGCAGTACCTAAGAATGTAAAAGCAATCCAATCCTCTTTGGGTTTAACAGGATTCTTCAAGAAGTTTGTAAAAGACTATTCCATTATTGCACGACGTTTGACCAATCTTTTAAAAAAGGATGCTACTTTTAAGTTGGAATCTAAGGAATATGCAAATCTGAAGAGTGCATTGTGCGATGGCCCCGTTTTAAGGATTTATTGTAGAGGTGCATTGACGGAGTTGCACACAGGCGCCTCGAAGGACGGTTTTGGTGTCACTTTGCTACAATATTTTGAATATTAATTGCACCCCATATTTTATTGGAGCAAAAAGACTAGTACAAGTGAATCAGGACGGGATAGGTACATTTTGGAAGTAAAAGCTGCTTATCTGGCTATGAAAAAATTTCGCCATTTGCTTGACGTTCCGTTTAAGCTGGTTACGGACAACATAGCTCTCACACAAACCATTCGAAAGAGAGACGTTCCACGAGAGGTAGCAAAATGCATTTTATACATGGCAGACTTCGACTTCAAGACGGAGCAGGTGAGAAAATGGAGCGGGTGAGAAAATGCGTCATGTGGATTGTCTTAGCCGGTATGCCAACGATGTCTTCTTCGTATCAGCTGAGATTTCTTATCGATTGAAAGCAGCCCAACAAAAAGATTGAATATATTCAGGCCATATGCACGGTTTTGGAAGAACGATCCTACAACGACTTCAACCCGAAGGGAGGAATTTTGTTCAAGCTTATCAAAGGAAATGATTTGCTTGTTGTACCTAAATTAATGAAACGTGAAATTATAAGTGAAGCTCACAGCGTTGGACATTTTGCGAGTCAGAATACCATTCATTCTATAGAACAGCAGTTTTGGATTCCACATTTAGAGAGCAATGTCACAAAATTTATCAGCACATGTATTCCGTGTATTATTTCCAACAAGAAGCTGGGTAGACAGGCCGGACTTTTATGCTGTATTGAGAAAGGTGACAAGCCGTTACACACTTTGCATGCTGATCACTTAGGACCGATGGATTGGTCTTTGAAACAGTATAAGTACACCTTCACACTTGTTGATGGGTTTTCCAAATTCGTGTGGATTTTTACAACAAACAACAACTGGGCTGACGAAGTTTTAAAAAAGATGGAAGAATGTTCAAAAGTCTTTGGTAATCCGACCAGAATAATAACAGACAGAGGAGTTGCTTTTACATCAGATGCATTTCGCGATTAAGCAAAAACAAATGGAATAGAGCATGTTTTAACAACTGGTGTGCCCAGAGGAAACGGGCAGGTAGAGAGAATTAATAGATCTATCTTATCAATTATCTCTAAATTATCGGCCGAAGATTCTTCAAAGTGGTATTAGTTCACCTCGCAGGTGCAAAAAGCTATTAATTCCCATATAAATTGCTCTACAAAGAAATCACCTTTCGAGATAATGTTTGGCGTAAAAATGAAAAATAAATCGAGTGACAGATTATTGGAACTTTTGGAGAATGAAATGCTTGAGGAATTCGACAAAGAGAGGCAGATGTTACGACAGACGGCTAAGGAGTAAATACAAACGACTCAAGATCTTTATAAGAAAAACTATGATAAAAAGAGCAAAGGAGATGTCATATATATTGGCAGTAAAGCGTACTCAGTTCGTTGCGGGAAAGAAGTTAGCGAGCACTTTTCTTGGACCATATGAAGTAACAAAAGCAAAGCGTAATATATATCGATACATGTATATCGAATCTTATAAATGTTTAGAATGTTTGAATTTGCACTGGAGAATGTTGGTTAAGACACTGACTCATCAAAATATTCTTTTGCACACATATTCAGCAAATATATAGCAAAAATATATTTATATATATAAATATATAATTATTGTTGCATGCCTGATCCTATCGATAGGCGCCTGCAGCGTTGCCACCCGTATAATCACGCTGCCATCACCTCTATTGTTTACATTCGGCCATCCTGCTCATCATCGTCGGTCCCAGACGATAAACCATCCTCGTAGTTCTCAGCATACTTCTATAGTTTCATATTGTCAGCACTCGTATGCGTTTTGTTGGGACCTTCACCTTGGACTGCTTTTCGAACTTCATACCTGCCATTACGCTTTGCTTTTGTTACTTCATATGGTCCAAGAAAAGTGCTCGCTAACTATATCTCCTTTGCTCTTTTTATCATAGTTTTTCTTATAAAGATCTTGAGTCGTTTGTATTTACTCCTTAGCCGTCTGTCGTAACATCTGCCTCTCTTTGTCGAATTCCTCAAGCATTTCATTCTCCAAAAGTTCCAATAATCTGTCACTCGATTTATTTTTCATTTTTACGCCAAACATTATCTCGAAAGGTGATTTCTTTGTAGAGCAATTTATATGGGAATTAATAGCTTTTTGCACCTGCGAGGTGAACTAATACCACTTTGAAGAATCTTCGGCCGATAATTCAGAGATAATTGATAAGATAGATCTATTAATTCTCTCTACCTGCCCGTTTCCTCTGGGCACACCAGTTGTTAAAACATGCTCTATTCCATTTGTTTTTGCTTAATCGCGAAATGCATCTGATGTAAAAGCAACTCCTCTGTCTGTTATTATTCTGGTCGGATTACCAAAGACTTTTGAACATTCTTCCATCTTTTTTAAAACTTCGTCAGCCCAGTTGTTGTTTGTTGTAAAAATCCACACGAATTTGGAAAACCCATCAACAAGTGTGAAGGTGTACTTATATATATATATTTTTATATATATATTTTTACGGCACTATATATATTTTTACGGCACTAATGTTTTTTAAATAGAGCATACTTTTTTTTACGTTCCGAAGCTTAGCAATAAAAGTAATTTATTTATATTTTTTTAAGCGAGTTTTTTGTTTTTAACGACCATAAGGTAGATAATGCTTTAAATTAAGATTTGGGACGTAAGGAATTGTTATTACCATACAGGAAACACCAAAATAGGTTCATTAAAAAAATAGACAGTCTTATGTTTGCACACACCTTGTTTACACACAGAGGTGTATGTAAGCCTTTATCTTGAAGAACCTTCCCTGAAAACAACAAATTCAAATTGCCAAACGTTGATTATTTTATACATATACAGTATGTCAAATAAAACTTTTCACAGATGTACATAACATTAACATGTACTTTTGAGTAAAGTGTTACTTGACTATCTGTATGTATGTCGCAGCTAGGCTAGATAGAATATTCAACTGTAACAGAATTTTGTTAGAGTTTGCACCTAACTGAAAAATAGTACAATGTTAGAGGAATGATTTCTTTTATACTTGTATAACGAGAGCATCATTCGAATGGCAAGTCGAATGAGCATGGCGCCTGCAGATGTTCTAGTCTGTTTAAATGTGCATACAAACAAAATAAACGTGATGAAATAAGTTGCTAAATGAACGTGATGAAATGAGTTGCTGAATGAACCTATTGAAATACTTGGTAGAGGAACAAAGGAGAAATGAAACGCCGCCACACGGTGGAACAGTGAGTTCGGTAGAAAGGAGAGACTAGAAAACATCTTGCAGGCGACTTGCTGTGCTCTTAATTTTAAAGAGAAAACAAAAGAAATGGAATGAGATCAGCCAAGACCTCTTTCCGCGACATATGTATATATAATTAAGGTAAAGGTTAAATATGTGCCCTCGGCACCGATTTATTTTAAATGTATTTTACAGGTAGGGTTATATTTATGATAAATTTAGGTGAAATAATTATGTCTCGGACTCATCTAGTTTTTTTTTTATTGAATTTTAAAAATAATTAAATTTGCATGTGTTTTGTTGTTGGCTAATTCTGAGTAAAACGTCACAAAGATGCTCACAGTGTCCTACGAGCGATTTATTTCAAACAAAAGTTGCGACGGTCACAAAAATGTGAAATTTTATGTCGTTACAACGGTTAATTTGCCGGCTGCTTAACGCAAATGCAGAATTTCGGCACGACCGGCAAAAAAAAACGGAATAGAATGTCATTTGATGTGTAATTTCAATAATGATATTCAACAGCCTAAAACGATTGTAAAATATCACGTGTGCACCTTCTAAAGTAATTATGTCGAGAAAAGAAAAAGAGCGCCCCAGTCGAAAAATTGTTGGAAAAATATAATCGCCTGCAGCGCACTTTTTCTCAACATTTGGAAGCATGGTCAGCTTTCATTTCAAATTAATCAGTTTGTGTGACACTGTACCGTCATAAAATGTTGCAGGCAGTCTGGCGCCTTACACAAAAACGCAACAACAAAATACATGTACATTTAATTATTTTCAAAATTCAATTTAAAAAAAACTAGAAGAGTCTTAGACATACATAATTCTCTCACCTAAATTCATCATAAATAAAGCCCTACCTAAAAATTTTAAAATAAATCGGTGCCGAGGGCACGTATTTAACCTTTACCATAATTAACCATTTAAATGAAATCCTTTTATTTAGGTGGTGTATTTGTCGTTCTACTGTGCGGACTCGCTCTGGCTGTTGTTGTAGCAATTTTTGAATTTTGTTGGAACTCAAAAAAGAACCTGCACACGGACAATCAGTCGCTATGCTCGGAAATGGCTGAGGAACTTCGCTTTGCCATGCACTGCCAAGGGTCCAAGTCGAAGCAACGACCTGCGATGAAGGGTGGGAGTTGTATAAAATGCGCACCTGGATCCACATATGTACCCACTAACGTGGCACTACCAAACTTGGGCGTTCATTACAATTATTTTAATTAATATGTAGACTAGTACATTTTGTAATAAACACAAGTAAGTTGTGTCAAAGAAAAAAAGCAGAAAGAAAGACGAAGAATTTTGCACTCTTGTTGGTTCTTATCTACTCTGATTGTCACATCAGGATAGCTCTAAAGATGAGAGATTAGTTTGTGCTCCTCTCTTGAAACGGATTCAGAAAAAATATGTATTTTATAGGTTTGGAGATGTCTTGTAAGATGCGTTGCAAACTCCTGATCAAAATAAATATTTCCTCTGTAAGATAATAATTGAATATGTAACATAACTCACTCTCATTTTCATAATTATTCCATTTAATGTTACCTTAATACTTAAATTTAATTTGCAGTGCATGTACATTTTGTTAAGTTGTGCTAAGCAGACGATTTTAATTTCATAACTTTAAACCTATATTACCGTTTGTGTTTTTTGTGCGATTTATTTAATTTCCGTCGCTTCAAGATCATATCATATAGTGCATCCAGACCTTCTTGCAGTCCCTCGCCCGTTATAGCACACGCAGGCTGAATGTACCAGCCCTTTAGCTGATTTTGGTCTAGTGTTACCTGCGATGAGGAGGATTGCGATGATGATGTTTGTGGTATTGTCGATGTTGTTGCTTCTAAACTGGGTGCTCGATTTCGATCCGATTTATCACTATCGAGCTCTGGAGATTTCAATTGATTTATATAACTTTCATTTCTTTTGTCTGTGAATGACAATTTTGATATATTTGACATTGGATGAAGCAGCTCATGCAGTCCCAAGAGCTTCTCTAGTTCCTTAGGGCAGCAGGCATTTGGTAGATCTTGTTTGTTTGCTAAAATGAGCACTGGAACACCCTGAAATACAAATTAACGGCTTTTGAATAGAGTATATAGCAATTAGAGACCTACATGAATATATTCAGTTTTTAATATACAAGTATTTACTGCACACAAATGTACTGTACTCATTTTTATACCCTTTGAACTTCGTTCAAAAAAGTATTTAATAACTTTGTGCAAATGTACAATAATAGGCAGAAAGCGAAGCTACACGGCAATACTGTTGCCGTCCCTACGACCTTCGTTCAAAAAACTATTTACTAACATTGTGCAAATGTATGTAATAGGTAGAAGGCGGAGATACACAGCAACATTGTTGCTCTCGTTATTTTACAACATACACTAGCTGTATAATATTTAATTAAGAGCTGTACTCAAAAAACGTACTCATTCAATCAGTACTCTAGTAGAAATCAGTAACACATTTCAAATATACCTGATTATCTGGACATTTTGCTGTACGCATCAACTCCATCTTTGCCTCTTCCATGCGCTCTGTGTCAACGGAATCAACTACGAAAAGAATGCCATCTGTGCAACTAAAATACAAGATAAACCAACCAACATAATCAAAATATATATGTTTATACAATGAGTTAAATAATAGGTACACTTTAAAATGGAGGTACAAATTTACCAGTTATATTCTTGGACGTGATCGTTAGTTTTCGAACAAAAAAATCTGTGATAAGTTGTGTCGCTCCATGCCAAAGTTTACCTATTAATATAGCCATGGGTGTATAAAGACGCTGTTCATACCGAGTGTAACTTCGCCAGAGTGGTCGCAGCTTTTCTTGTCCCCCCACATCCCACACGAGAAAATGCACACCCTTCGCCTTGCCAATGGTGCCTTGAACCTGGTTTCAAGAGAGAATATATATATATTATATGCCTAATATGATATATCAACATACCTTTTCACAATTGAAACCAATTGTGGGTACTGTATTTAAATACTGGTCGAATTTCAGTCTGTAAAGAGCTGTTGTTTTTCCAGCAGAATCCAGGCCAAGCATTACTACGTGTAAAGTTCCCTTTAATTTGAAAATACATACACATTTTGGTTATGCATGCCTGTATACATGGACAGTTAGTAGAGACTACCTGTGACGGAAGCGCATCCAACAAATTTCCATTTTTTACCATTGTTGCACCCATTTTCTGCCAATTTTGAAGAAATTCCTCTATTTTGTACCTACATTTTGTGTTTTTCTACAGATGTGTTTAGTGATGTTAATCGTAATTATCGACACATCGCATTAGCAATGTCGAAACAAATAATCGATAAGCTGATACGATAGATACGTAAACGTATCGGCGCGATTTAAAATATCGAATTATTCACTACTAGCACACAACATTACTAAACTTTCATTTTATTAAAGCTTATGTACAATAAGGTCTATTGAAATATTAAATATAAAAATACATAAAATATAAATATATATAATATTAAGGAATAAGAACGATAAAAACAAACATTAATATAAAAATCACAAACAAATATGTACGTTATTGATCGAATAAATAAAAATCAAATATAGATTTCTCTATTAAGTGTGTTATTATAATGTGTTTAAAATTTTGCTGAAAATACTTGAATTGCTGTTTCAGTGTGCGGTATTTGTATTCCTCTCTACACACATACATGATACATGGAACTCATTGGATATACATACATATGTACATATGCATATACAAGCATTCGTGTGTGCCAGTGTTTTTAAATAAAACTATGTTCGAATGAAATTGTGCATGTGTATTTGATCATCTACTTTATGGTTATGTGTATAAAGTTCATTTCAGTCCCCGGTGATATAGTAAATAAATAGAATGTGGACAGTGTGGATGTTATCTCTAATTTTTACTCATATTGTTCAAATTGTACCGCGTACACAGATATACTTATATACATACACATACATATTTATATGTACATAAATATATTCTAAATTTGAGGTAATTTTTAGTCCGGAGTGTCTGTTTTAATTCTGTTGATATTTTATTCAAGATTGGCCCTCTTACTTAAATTCGATTGAAAATAATAATAATAAAATATAATTAAATTACCAAAAAAACTACTGGTAAGTAACTTTAAATTTGTACCTTTTTCTTTAACATATATTAAGTGTTATATGATGTGAAATTCGAATTAGATATTTTACATATAATTCCTATTTGAAAATTCACATTTCTCTGTGTCGTTCTCCGTCAAATTATGTAATACGAAATAACTTCATAAAATTCAAAAATTAAAAAAAAAGTAAATCACTAAGTATGTCTTATACATATATGTGCATATAGGTATGATCATATATGTACTTCTACATATGCATACATACATGTGTACGTATTCATGAACTTAAAATTGGATGCTCTCGCTTTGTGTTACACCGTATTGTCGTAATCTGAATATTCTGAATATTTTTAATATCATAGATACAAGTTGTTAGACGAATTCAACAGGTGATAATGAAGCTTTTTCAAATCTATATGTGTATGTGTCAATATTTACTTCCGCATATACTCACCTGTTGTTAAAGCACATCTATGTACATATATATCTGTTTAGTGTTTGTGAGAAAATTTCAATTCAAACCTGAATTTCCTAACAAGAGGAAAAAATTGTTAGGAGGTTTCAAATGCCTTTCAAGTTTCTAGAACCACACATTTAATAGTTAACCGCTATATACACACATTGAATAATGTGTTAAAATTTACATTTATATGTACATATGTATAATAGAGAACTGTATGAATTGCATTCAAAAGTTCGCTTTCATTCATTACTTTTGCTTATTTTAAAGCAAGTATAGTCATGCATATCAATGTGGTACAGTATAAAATGAGTACCTTACCTTTCAGTACAAACAGTCAATTAACACTTTACTCAAATGGACATGTTAATGTAATGTATATTCGTGTAAACAGTTACTTGACAGACTGTATACCCCACTCTTTACTCAAATGCACATGTTAATGTAATGAACATTTGTGTAAATAGTTATGCAGGAGTCCAATGAATATGTTACTATGTATTTAATTGATATGATTATTCCAATTTAAAACTGTTATTGTTGTATTTATTATATCATTTTAAATTGAGACATAGAAAAATTAAGAATTTAATTTGTTTTTTTTTTTTTGTAGATAATAACTCGAGATTTATCATCATATAAAATGGATTCCGAACCCTCGGTAGGTGTACAAATTTATTTACCATATGCACTAAATATAAACAAAGCGCCAATTTAAGTAAAATCTAACATAAGTACATATAGCTTTATTTATTGCTGCACGCCTTAAATACATAAGTCGCGAGCCGTATCAAGTTCAAATCGTCATAGAAAATCAAATAAATACAATAATAAAAATACTAACGCTACAGTCAGGTGCTGGCTGTACAAGGCCATGGATTATCATATTATTATTGAAATTTAATTAAATAATTTAATTTGTCTGACTGTAAGTTTCCTTTTAGTTTATTAGAATAAAATAAATAAACAAAATAAAATAAGAAATAATTAATAAATGAAAATTCGCACCCGCCTCAACCGGGAGTTGAACACACGCACTCTCTCGCAGCCGTCCGCCACTCTAACCACTCGGCCATTGCCTCACTTCTTGGCTCATCGGCAAAGCTGCATTGTGAACCAATTCTGTTACAATACAATGCAAATAAAAAGTTTAATAAAATGCTGTGTGTCTGACGCTAGATTTGAACTTCGGTATGCTTGCGTAAATGAGGTATGCTTAATGAAATTTTCACATAATGCCCGTTGCAATGTATTTGTCATGTAAAATATACAACTTTGGTTCTTGAATTAATATTGTAGTTTTTAAATAGTTATTACTGATTTACAGTGGCGGGAAGGGGAGTGTCCAAATTTTAAAAAAACTTTGAGACACTGCAATATATACGTATGTTGTAACAAAATTTGATGACTCTAGCTCTTATAGTTTCTGAGATCCAGGTGTTCATACAGACAGACAGACGGACAGACAGACATGGCTCAATCGACTCGGCTACTGATACTGATTCAGAATATATATAGTTTATGGGGTCGGAGATGCCTCCTTCTGCCTGTTACGCACATTTTCGTTCCGACAAACACAATAGACCATGCATTTTTTTAAAATCCATGGCCTAAAAAACAATCGCAATAATTGATTGATTAACACTTTTCATAGCAATGCGAATTCAAAGTAGAATAATGTATTTGTAATGTGTTTAATATAAACATGTTTACGTTTATTGTTACATCAAATTATTGATGGATAAATTGTACATACAAACATTCTTCCACTTTTGTCTTACTTTTCTTACTCAGCTTAACAGTGCTGCAAGTATATCGCGTTATATTTATGAATTTAGCTCGTGATTTGATTTTGAAAATTTTAGTTTGTGCAATTGAACTCAGGGAATTAGTTAAGGCAGTTGCCTCTTGCATAGGTTTAATTAAGTTTAATTAATAGAATTTTAAGTAAAATATAGCTCTGCTAAAGCTAAGAATTGCTTCCAAAGTAAACTCTTCAACTAATGTGAATAAAAGTGTATATCAACAAAAGCATAAAGAAAAGCAACGCATTTTATTCTTAATTAGAGTGGGTTGTATCTGCTTTAATTTATGGTATGCACATTTGCTGACGATGAAGCAGATAAACGCTAAGCGCTTAAGGCATATTAAAGTCACACTCTTCAAATGTTTCTAATGTTTGCTTTTTGAACATTTTATGGTTTTCAATTTGTTTTGTTTCTAACACAAAGTCTAAACCTATTGAATCCGAAAATGCACAAACTACTGAAAATCTAAAGGAAAATGTGCCAACTGTAAACGTTAACGAAGATAAGGAGAACAATAATGAAAAACCGGCGGATGCAGCAGCTGTTGTTGAGATATGTACGGTCAAAGATGAGAAAGAGAGTGAAAAGTCTGAGACAGTCAGCGAAGCACAGTCAACAAAAACAACAACAATTGTTAATACTAAAACTGAAAATGATGGCGAAAATTCGGAAGTTCAAACAACAACAACGACAAGAACAACCGTTGTAACCACGAAAACGACAAAAGATGGAGAAGGAGAAAATGTGGATACAAAAACAAACGAAACTGTTGTAGACACGGAAACGAACGAAGAAGAAGAAGTGGTGCAGGATGAGAAAGCGCCTGTTGAAAGCACTGTAACTGATGAGGCTGATTCTGAATTAGAATCTGAGGAGAGTGAAGAAGATGAAGAGGAACAGGAGGAGGAGCTGAAGGAAAAGGAAAAGGAGAAAGATGTTGAAAAGCAAGAAAAGGAGCAGCAGGAAGTGATGAAAAATGAGGAAGAGCAGGAGGAGTTGGTAGTTGAGGAAGCGCAACAAAAACTGAAGGTTATTACAAGGGCAGCTGTATTTACATACATTCATATATACTTACTATATTAAGTTAAAACCCTTAAGTTTAAACCCTTTTAATTGGCATCGACCTGGAAATGTGAACCACAGTATTTTTATTATTATTGTTTGAAAATAGGAGATATACATATACCGCGATCTAACAGATCTATTGTTCTCCTGTTGAGCTTTGAACTCCATTATCAGTTTAGTTCAATAATTGTAGGATTTTTCGTGGTCTGATTGTGGCGAACAAGAGTTTTGTTAGACACTTTAATGCAATGGATGGTGTTTGATGCTTAAGATTTATTAAGGTTTAAAAAGTTATGGACAGTGCTTGTCAGTTAGCAATCGAAAGTGCAAGATTTAACGATGATTAAAAAGATATCGATAAATTAAACAGATTAATATCTATTGAAAGTGAATATTTAAATAAGTGGGATTGGCAAATTGAGATTGTTGCCAGATGTCCATAACCTTAAAAAGGGGCTGCAACCACACAGTATTATTATTAATGGTATATATACCGCACTCTAACAGATCTATTGTTATCCTGTCCAGTTCAACGATTTTAGAAATTTTCTTGGTATGATTGCTCTTGTCTCTAGTATTTCCAGAAGTTACATCCATAAAATATATATATGCAAGCACACATAGTATATATGTACATATTAATTTTTGATCAGGCAATCTATAACCTTTTTGTGTGGTTTAGCCTAGAAATCGAACAAGTCCATTTGTCTGAAGATCTGTTATTTTATACAACTTTTATTGACGATTAGTTATAAATATTTATAATGGTTATAGTCCTTTAAATCCACTTATAGATGCGAGAACCAGTCCATTTATAGAATTAAGATTATTAGTTTTACAAATTGATTAATAATGCAGGATTAGTACGTCTTATGTTTCTACTCAGAGGGTTAGCAACACTATAACTAATAGTACACCAAATAAGCAATTAATTTCACGAAATTTAGAAAGTTTAGTAACAACACAGGGAGCAAAGGTTAAACACGTCCAATCACTAAGAAAGATATACTTTTATTGAGTGTATTGTATATAGTGTGATCTTTATATATAATATAATTGTACACTTTCATTTTAATTGTTAAATGAGATTCTACAACCTTCAACTACAGTTCCTTAATCTAAATAATATATGTAACTAGCACAGGAATAATCAGTAATCAAGACAGGAGGGTATTAAGCTTAAAGTTAACAGTCTTAAAAAGGGTTTTTCCTTGTATACATTACTTATTTGATCAATATCGCATACACATATATTCGTACATATACATGGAATATAAATACGCAGTTGTAAATGAATAGATTTCCTTAAGTACATATCAATTCGGGAAGTTGTATATATATTTACAATATTAAGCAAGGGATCATCCAAGTCTCAACCGCGTCCAACTGTAGCTTTCTTTACATGTATATTTACCTAGGTTGAAAATGTTGAACCAATCGAAAGCAAACCCGAAGCTGCTGCAACTCAAAAGGAGAACGATGTGCCGTTGGAGAAAATAGCTGCTAAAGTAAATGTAAGTGTTTTATTAAAGAGATATGTTTCTTATACATCCTATGTGTATATCAAATACAAACAGACAGACAGACAGGCAGACAGACAGATAGATGGATAGATGGATAGATGGATAGATGGATAGATGGATAGATGGATAGATGGATAGATAGATAGATAGATAGATAGATAGATTGATAGATAGACAGACAGGAAGGACAGACAGACAGACGATAGACAGACATGCCTGGTAATATATTTCTTAGTTTAAAGATTCTAGACTACTGAAGAAGAAGCTGTTTATTGCTTTTTCTACCCCTGTAGGGGTTTTGTCAAATCTCCGACACTAAAAAGAGGATACATTTTGAAACAGCATTAACACAGATCTAGACATGTCTGTATGTCCGTTTGTTGAAACGCAAACTACAGGGTCTCTCAGTTAAGGATATATTTAATATATACATATATATAATAACTAACAGATAAGTACCTGCAAGGGTATAAGGACTTTGGCATGCCGAACGTAGATTCTCCTACTTGTTTTTATGATTGTTGACGTCTTTATAAATTCCTGTTTTTAGCTCGATATCAATAACCAAATAGAGAACATTATATCCGATATTGATATCAGTATAAGGGCGCAAGAGAAAATAACGCAATTGAAAGAACAGGAGCTACAGCTTATACATAAACAAAAAGAGCTGGCTAACCAGATACAAAAACAACAGCTTTTGGCCCAAAAGCTCTTGGCCGAAAACCAGCGGAAGGAACTGGAGCTAAGGGAGCAGGAATTCCTAAATCGCAATCAGTATAGAGAGGAGTATATGCCAGCAAAGGCAACGCAACAAGATATATATAAACCTCAGGTAGGTATTAAAGGTATTAATGAACCATTTTGTTAATGAACTTTGCTAAGGTATTACAAATTAGTATATAGTATACATATATTAAAGTTGTCTCTTTACACTCTATAGAGTATTACACACACATACTCTATAGAGTATGTATTACACATGCATAGATTTCAGAACTTTTCTTACTTGACTTTCTTATTTATGTATCTCTGTATAGAAGATATATTAAATACGCGAGTTCATTTGTTCTTAGCTCTATAATTAGCATTAAAGAGAGAGCGCATTGCCAGTATATATTGTATATATATATGTGTATATATAATAAGACAATACATATATCTACACACAATTTGTGAAGAGCGCTGTTTAGAAAGATTTCGATTTTATTTATACGAGCAGCTGGTATCGAAATTAAGGCCAATTTAATGATTTGCGAAAAAGTATTTTGAAATATATAAATACACGTACAGAAACGCAAGAGAGAGAGAGAGCCCTGCGTATATATAGTATCAGTTGGTGAATAACAATAGGAATAAATCAAATATTAAATGGGCGTTAGGTACGACTCGGTAAATAATAGTAAAAGTATCGATAGGAATCGTGGGTATCGACCAAGCGATTGTAATGATGCCAATAAAAAACAAATTCTTCTCGAACTGAGTTCGAAATTCTGGCAGAAAAAATATGTACGTAGAAAAATGTGTATGACGAGATGTTTTCGTCATGAATATATACATATACAAAATTAGCAAGAAATTTAAATCAATATATGTGCGTAATTGATATATATATTAGGAATCATCAAACGTGTCGAGGACAGTTGATTTGCGCAAAATATTTACTCCAGCTACCGATGCTGTCGAAATATTGCCGAAAAACCGTAAGTATAACCTATTGGCAATTTATAAAAAAAAGGTGATACGTAAAATTCAAGCGACTTTCCCAAAAATTATCAGCAAAAACTATTGCTTACGCATTAAAAATTGCATATATATAATCATTATCATATCATCAAAACGCACACATATCAATAATCCGCAAGTGCATTAAAGGGTATATATACAGCTTACGTATCGCCTTTTTGGAGTGGAACATCAGTTTTGGTTTGAATTGACTTTATTTTCCGATTTCGATTTGTACAAAATAGGAAAACTATATGCTTCATCGGCATTTTATTCACCCACTCTGCATCCCACTGTGGAGGACCAGGTCGAGCTAGCCCGCCGAATTTCACACTCATTGAGCGACATTAGCAATCAGACCTCAAAGGGTCAGTCAATGTATGTGAATCGCAAGAAACGATCGGTCAAATGGGTGCACGAAGGTTGTGGCCAAGGTAACAGACTCTATTTCATATGTCCCAGAGAGTACATATATTGTTTACAAAACACACACACATTTCGATCAGTAGTAACACAATAGATAGATAGACTGATATATATATATATATATATATATATATATAAGTATATAATGTTAAGTTTATGATAATTATACTTTCATGCCCAACGAATATATATATATATATATATATATATAAGTATATAATGTTAAGTTTATGATAATTATACTTTCATGCCCTGTTCTACAAGGTGCGTTCCTAAGTAAACAGGACTTTTAAAAAAAGACAACGAATGGTTTTATCGGCAAAATCGATTAATTTTATTCAAAATATTCTCCTTCTGCTTTAATACAGCTTTTTGCACGGTTCAAAAGCATGTCGACCAAATGTTTTAACTCGTTGCCTGGTATGACCGCCAGTATGCCGGTGCAAGCCTTTTGAATGGTCTCCACGTCTGCATAACTCTTTCCTTTCATCGGCAAATGCATTTTTCCGAAAAGATAAAAGTCGCACGGTGAATACGGATAGTAGTTGATTGTTAAAATGTGATTTTTGGTCAAATAATCTAATCGACCACAAGCGTCAAATGCTTTGTGAATCATAAAATCAAATCAGCGTTGTCTTCACTTTTGACTTCTCCTGGCGCGATTTTTTGGGCCCACATGTTCATCGTCATTTATGTCCTCACGACCACTTTGAAAACGTTGAAACCACTCGTGCACTCTACTACGAGATACGAAATCATCGCCATAAAATTGATTCATCAATTGAAACGTTTTTGTTAAAGGTTTTACCAATTTTAAAACAAAATTTAATGTTCGCTCTTTGTTCGAAGCTCATTTTCGATGACAAAAACATACTGACACTTAAAACGCAATAACTTCATTTCCAATAGATGAAATTTTTACTGGAAGTCGATAAAGGATAGTAGATTCTAACACACTATATCGACATATAGACAGCGCCACTAGAGGGTGTTAGATTCAAAAAGTCCTGTTTACTTTAGAACGCACCTTGTAGTATGTGAATTTAAATTCATTTTAACTGCAAAATACGTTTAATATAAGTTTTATAAGATAAGTTAACATTCAGTTAACAATTGAAACTTTTATTATTTTTTTATTTTTAATTTAACTACACAGACGTATGTGTATTAACTATATTATACTAAATACATAAGCTAGCGTTGTTATACACTTTTAACGATTGCAAATGGCGGTAACATAAAGAGAGAATATAATCGAGATGACCCTTTTTTAAATTTTATCTTATTGATTATATTACTTCATATTTCATTTAATAATATAGATGCTTTATAGAATCAAATGCAATGGATGGTGTTTGATGATTAAGATTTGATTAAATCTATAAGGTTTAAAAAGTTAAGGACAGTGCTTGACAGTAGAGCTGGAAGTTAAATCGATTCTCAAATCGATTAATCAATGTTTTCAATTTTCTTCGATGCATTGATTTAATTTTTAATAATCGATTTAATCGAAGAATCGAAGAAAATAGTACCAAATTTGAAAATAGTACCAATTTGAAAATAGTACCAATAGTACAACTAAATAAGTAAACATTTCTAGTTTAGTTTTTTATGTACAGTGCGACGGATAAGCATTTGTTTGTAAAGCATTTTGAGTTGTGTAATTCTTAAATAACAATATGGGGTCTTTATTATTTTAATTTAGAGTAAAAAAATATATTTCAAATATTCGATTTAAATCGATTTGAAACGATTTTTTCCTTGAATTTTAGAAAATAAATCGATTCAGTGAACATCGATTTATTTTCACCTCTCCTTGACCACTAAGCAATGAACACATAGAGACGTCAAACAGCTCTGAAATAGTTTGAAGCTGATTTTTCGGACCTAGTACCCCAGAAAAGAAGAAGAACAGAACAGCTGTTCGGCACTCAGTACAAACAGTGCATAGCATCAAAACTACTTCAGTCGCACAACGACAGCGGAACGATAAGCATGCGCGTACTTCTTTGCGCTGTGCGATCGTTTCTATGTGTGCGTGTATGTATGCACGGCCCGCGTATGAATGTATGCGTTGCTAGTGAAGTTTGGCAATAGGCAAATGCTTCGGCCAGCGCGCTGGCAGCCTGAAGTCAATTTTGTGTTTTGGCGTTGAGAGCCTAGAGACTGAGGCACAGGGCCGTAGTGAGAGTTTTACGGGCCCCTGTGCAATACTTATCAGGGACTCCTACTTATATTACATTAATTAAATAATATATTTGTGTTTACCAAAGGAATTAAATTTTACAAATATATCCGCATTAATAACATTTTTATGTTTGGTAACCGTGAGCCCCTGACTGTTGAGAGCCCTTGTTATACCGCACACCCTGCGCACTTTTAGCTACGGACCTGGCCAGCGTGAAATCGACTGTGTGTTTGTTTTTGTTTTTGTCATCGAGAGCCAAGAGACCGAATTTAGCATCAGAAAACATGTGTATTTATGTTTAATTTTTGAGAAGAGGGATTGAAAATTGATAATTATATTATATTTTGTACAGCAAAGTTATAATATCAAAAAAAAGTTGTGATAATTATATTTTTTTTTTTGTATATGAGCTTACCAATATTGACAAAATTTATGAATTAAAATAAAAAATTCCGAATACATAAATATGTAATTACTAAATAAAATTATCCTCATAGAACAAGACACATGTTTTCAAAAGTTTTAAAATTTTCGCTGCAAGATAACCATTTTTGGCCACTCTGCTTGTCTCTAGGCTCTCGACGCCGAAACACAAAATTGACTTCAGGCTGCCAGCGCGCTGGCCGAAGCATTTGCCTATTAGCAACGCATACATTCATACGCGGGCCGTGCATACATACACACACACATAGAAACGATCGCACAGCGCAAAGAAGTACGCGCATGCTTATCGTTCCGCTGTCGTTGTGCGACTGAAGTAGTTTTGATGCTATGCACTGTTTGTACTGAGTGCCGAACAGCTGTTCTGTTCTTCTTCTTTTCTGGGGTTCTAGGTCCGAAAAATCAGCTTCAAACTGTTTCAGAGCTGTTTGACGTCTCTATGTGTTCATTGCTTAGTGCCTTGACAGTTAGCTATCGAAAGAGCAGAATCATACCATGATTAAAAGGATATCGATGAATTAAACAGATATATTTTAATCAGAGACCGTAAATAACCGTTATGGGGTATAGAAAATATCAGGGACCGATAATAATAATAATGAGATTAAAAAAGTCAAAGCTCTTAAAAGTCTCTGAAAAATGTGAGAAAAATCATACCGTGCTAGTTTTTATTTTTAATTTAAAAATTGACTTCAGGCAAACAGAAAATTGACTTCAGGCTGCCAGCGCGCTGGCCGAAGCATTTGCCTATTGCCAAACTTCACTAGCAACGCATACGTTCATACGCAGGCCGTGCATACATTCACGCACACATTGAAACGATCGCAGAGCGCAAAGAAATGCACCCGTACTGATCGTTCCGCTGTCGTTGTGCGACTGACTTGATGCCGATGTGCGCTTCTCGCGGTTTCTACCGAACAAAGCCGATCGCTCACTCTTGAAACACTTCGTGTTCAGGGGTCCCAGTCTCTGCATTGCATCAGATGAGTATTTTCCGCTGTTTGAGTACTCTATATGTTCGATGCTTAGTGATATAACTTAGAACCGTTACGGTCCCTGACTTAAATAAGTATGGTTGGCAAATTGAAAGGGTTGCCAGATCTTCATAAATGTATGTAACACGAGACGTGCGGAGACACAACAGAGCATATAGTACTAGTAGATTTTTAATTCGAATCAATTGAGCCTCTGAAAATTACTTTGTTGACTATACAATCTACCTCTGTCTGTCTGCCCGTATGAAAATCTAGATCAAATTTATTTTCGATTTTATTTATAGATCCATATGTAAGGTATATATGTAGGTAATAGTAGTACATATTAGATAGTACAAATAATCTTCACTTTACTTTAGTTGTACTTTAACAGAAAATGACTTTGATGTTCTCGCAGCATCACTAAAGACATTCCGACTTGACCGATCGATGTATTTATACTAACTTTGTGAAGGCGTGAGAGACCCCATAAAGTATATATATTCTTGCTCAGGATCACAAGCCGAGTCGATTGAGCCATGTCTGTCTCTCTGTGTGAACGCACAGATCTCAGCTATTATAAAAGCTAGAGTTGGCAGGAAGACTCCTGTGTACTATAAGCTGATCAAGTTTATTTCAAATGTTAGGTGCCACGCCCAACGCCCCCGCAAATCAATAATTTATATTTTGAACTCAATTTGTAAGCGCTGTCTAAAAACTACAACTTTCTGACTTTGACATATACTAAGCTGAATGAATTACACAGGCCCACAAAAAAAAAAAGTTTCATGATCTGGGTAAGCAGCATATGCAGTTATATGTATTTTGGGTCGCGGAATCTGAATCCGAGGTCAGAATTTCGCCATCACGTCTGCACTTCGACGTAACCTCACAAAACTGAAAAACCTTAAAATATCCTCCAAAAGATATAGAATCCTTATCTGAGCATGCGATATATGTTTTATCATGTATTTTGTCCTTCTTAGTCCGAATCCGAAGTCAAAATTTACGTAGCATGTCTGAGTTTCGACTTAACCTCAAAAAACTCGAAAAATTTTTGGATCCCCAAAAAATAGTGGGGGGTCATGATCGGGTCATGCGATATATGTTTCTATATGTTCTTATCCTTCCGAATCCGAATCCAATGTCAAAACCAGCCTATCACGAATAAATTTCAATCTAACCTAAAGATTTTTTGAAAAACTTCCAACATTTTTACCTTTTTTTAATATTAGATTAGGGTGTATTCAAATTTAATATAAAATAGCTTTCTTTTTATATATTCCCCCTTTTTAAACATTATTTTATCAGTATTCGGAATAGGTTCATATGAGTACTGATTTATTACGTCAAAACTGTATTTTAACTAATAAAAAACATAAACTAAATACGTAATTCCACATATTAGCACAAATACACTAATAAATTATCAAAAAAATTAAAAATTTTGGAAATTTTTCAAACATTTTTTAGGTTAGGTTGAAATTCAAACGTGATTGGCTGATTTTGACATTGGATTCGGATGGTCTGAAAACATATAGAAACATATATCGCATGACCCGATCATGACCCCCCACTATTTTTTGGGGTTCCAAAAATTTTTCGAGTTTTTTGAGGTTAAGTCGAAACTCAGACATCCTACGTAAATTTTGACTTCGGATTCGGACTAAGAAGGAGAAAATACATGATAAAATATATATCGTATGCTCAGATCAGGATTCTATATCTTTTAAGGGATATTTTAAGGTTTTTCAGTTTTGTGAGGTTATGTCGAAGTGCAGACGTGATTGCGAAATTCTGACCTCGGATTCGGATCCAGCGACCCAAAATAAAATACAACTTTTTTTTTATGGGCCTGTGTTATCTACGTATCCTCCAAATTGCAATCCGTTCGGACAATAATCACAGAAGTTATTAAAGAAAGTATGAGCATAGAACTAAATGCTTCTGTCAGCTAACAAGAGAGGCGGGCGAGCGCGAGCGTCATCTGTCGGGAATAATTATAAAGCATGTGCATATGTATATGTGTATGAATTTAACAAATTAAACTATACCGACATAGGTCGAAGGGTATCCCACTGTCGCGTGCTGCGGGACTGTTACATTTCTTACTGGTTTTATTTAGATAAGCACCCCCAAATAATATTTTTAAATTTGATTGCAATCAGATAATTAACATAAAAGTTACATAAGAATTAATATAAATGTAGAGATTTCAAAGCCACCACAAAATACGCAAAAGAAGGGTAGCGGGTAAATCACAGTCGAGCACGCTCGACTGTAGCTTTCTTACAAGTTAAATATGTGAACAATTTGCTTAAAACATGTTTCTACTGTAAAGCCATAAAAGAATTGATCGAAATTGTGGATGTGTTGAAATATCATTGAATCTCAATGGAAAATTTGAAGGGTGTTACTGTCAAAAAACCTTATTTGTCAAAGTCTTCTCTTATTTTATAAATTTTCAAATGTTTAATATATATTTTACTACAATACGTAATACATTAGTGGCATACACACTATAATATAAGAAGAACATACGCTGTAAGAGACCCTTAGCCCGGTCAAATCGCAATAACACACTAACAGAAATTACAATTTGCAATAGAAAAATCGAAATAAAGTAATGAGAAAAGGTATCTAATCTAAGTAATCTAATATAATATTAGTAATAAAAATATAAATGGTGATTTTTTAAGAGCTATAGGAAAGTTTTTTAAAATGAGACACATAAAATAGAGAGAAATGCATGAAATGTTTATTTGAATTGATAGTACGGTGCATATAATTGAATATTTAAAGATTATTTCATGCAAATGTTGAGCGTGATGCGCCTTTTGGCATATTCTTTCCAACATTTCGGAATAGTGCGAAATAGTGTGAAATTGAAAGAAGCGCGCGATGAACTTTCTTAACCGAGCACCCATTTTGATAATAAAATACAATAATTTGCAGCGTGTTGTTCGTTTGTAAGACGATTTATGGTTGAATTATAGACCAAACTGAAGATGTTTGACAGCGATACAAAACACGAAACGTGCGTCAGCTGTTTAAACCACTGTTGCCAACAAAGATAATAGCTCAAAAATCAGTCTATAAGTTATCGACGCCAAGACGCACTTTGGTTTAACAACCATGAACGCATCTAATGCTGTTATCTTGAATGCAGCTAACTTAAGGAAAACTTCTTTTTTGAAATTGGAAAATAGATTTGTTTGGTATGAGTGCATACGAGGCACAGTTTTGCAATGAGAGCGTCTTGAACGCACAACCTCCAGTGCAAATGAATACATTCTTAGCAATTGAAACACGTTTATCTCGGAATCAATTCAGTCAATACTACAATTAGTCTCACCTTATTTCTTATATATATATATATATTCAGAACGAGGCATATTAATTTATTTAAAAAAATTCTATTACACGAATAATAATAATAATGATAATAATAATAATATTAATAATAATACATCATTCAACAAATTTAGAGTTCTTCTAGAGTTGACAGTTTATTTGTCAATTACAAAAGTGAATTTAATGAATACATGATATTATTTAAACAGGAGAAATTGATGAAATAGATTCGCAGGCTTTAAGTAAAGCAAATGCCGAAGAAAGCCTGTCTAAGGAACTAATAAAACTGGATAAATTGCCGCTAAAGCTTATCATGAATCCACATGGACAAATGCGTGACTATAACTCATTGAAAGAATCGATAAACATTAAAACTGGCCTTCTATCACCTGAAAATTGCGCTGAGCTAATAACCGCACTGCAACTGCATAAGGGCCGAGGTAATTATATATTCTATATACTCGCCGGAGCCCCCACTTGATACAGAACTAGCTCTCAGAGAGTTGGAACCCTTAAGCAACTTATATACAACATTTGTTGATTCCTTTGAAAGATTTAGTCGTAATTGAGAGTCATGAATAACACGTTCTATTGTAAATCAATCCCTTAAGAGTCTTTGCTCCTACAGAAATGTTACTCACATCTTCTGCTTCGGGCTGGCTTAGTTATTGTATGTTCAAAGGTATCGTAGAGAAACCGAAGACATTCTTACTGCACAGTGGGAAAAAAGTCTGCATTAACTCCAATTTTAAGGATATAGACTAGATATTTTCATGGTATAATACTAATAATAAGCTCTAGCTCGAATTAGGGTTCTGAAATCGTTTTTTTCATCATATTCTAGATATTTTTGTGGTATAATACTAATAATAAGCTCTAGCTCGAATTAGGGTTCTGAAATCGTTTTTTTCATCATTTGCATATTATTACATACATATCGATATTTTGTAGCCTTAAAAGTGAGCAGATTTATTGTATATAAAGACTCGAACGAATGAACTAAAGATTGAACTATATAACAAATTAAAAGAAACGAAGACCAGAAGAACAATGAACTAAAATTAGGGATTTAATTCGTTAGTTCTGTTTGCGGATTAGTTCAAACGAACTTAGTGTGAACTAAACGGTACAACTCAGCACTGCGGAAGGCGGTAAAAATCTAAAAAATAAAATACTTTTCAATTTAAAATGTTGTTGAAGTAAAACTTAATTCCAAAAAAAAACAAACTTTTTCCCATAGTGCAATGAAGAACCAAAAGAGGCATTTAAATTTAGGAATTATACAGGAATATAAAACAAGTTTAGCTTTTGTTTAATAACTTAACACTGTAGGCAGCTCAAAATAACAGGGCGGGTATATTACACGATGTTTTCAAGATAAAAAAGCATTCCGCTCAATGGGTGCTGCCTTTTCCGACTTTCGATGGCTAAATAGGAGCAATTACTATACCAATTGGTGCTAGCATAAACTCTATGTTATTATTTTCTGTTTCCAAACCTGAATTTGAATGAAATGAGGGAGTCATCGTGGAGAGTAAGTTGAATTTTGAAGCCTTTTCGATTGATACTATAAGAAAAAGGCATGGAAATGCCTAAGACAAAAGCATGAAACCCGTAATAATATATCGTGTGCATTGCCTTCGAAGGCATGAATTGAATTTACTTATTTAATTCATATAGTAGGCAAATTTCAATATCGACAGCTGCAGCTTTATCAACTTCACTTTTAGATCAATTCTGAGCTGGATTATTCTTTATTAGCTTATGGATAAATCATCATTAAACCTCTTATTAATTAACAAATCTTTATTTTACTCAAAATGATGTAAATTGCTTTGCCTATGCCTCTGCCTGCGCGCCTGTTCCTCGGTTGCCTAATGCACTACTACCAACAACAACAACAACATCAACACAACGAAAAGGGGCTGAGCTCTTTGCTAAACGTCGCAGAAAAGCCGATAATTGGGTAGTCGATGAAACAAATGCCGGAACTCACAGTCCGTCCGGTCTTTCAGATTACCAACCTTATAAACCCAAGCCGGCCAGCTCACCAAATTTATTACCAGCCTACTCAGATGCAGGTAAACATCGCGTACAATTGAACATCCATCAGGAGAATCTCATTGAGAAGTATGCCAAGCCAGGTATACAGGTGGTGAAATCGCCGTGGGAAGCAGCATTGCAAACGGGATCAGCGAGCTCAGCATTTGTCAATGATAATAAATATGGAAATCAAATGCCAATTGCTGAAACAGCTTCGCCTTTACATTTGGAGCACAGTGTTACCGATTATCCTGAATCTAGATCTGTGCAATCGAAGAATACTTATGGCATCTCCTCGCCTGTACCGAACATCGCAGCTCAGGACATATATAAAAATGTTAGTTTTTTAATTGACGTTACACCTTTTATACTTATTCTCTCTTTATGTCTTTGGTTTCCTTTTTTAGGATCAGTTCATCAATCCTCAGAGAGAGCTAGCCTATAAGCCTAGCGTAGCTCAAGGATGGGGAGGTCGCAATGTTGAATTACCAAGAGGTAACTACAAATTATTATTTGTCAATTAATAGTAAATGCGCATCGTTCTATACGACTCTGAAATATGATATATAACTGCTTAATTTAAATTTGATAGTATTTATCTAATATATGACGCCTTTTTATATATATTCTTTGTCATACCTCTTATTGTTCGTCGCTGGAAATAAGTTAAAGGCCTGTTTCAGCTGAACTCAAATTACTTGCCTACTAGAGCTGGAAAGAATATCGACGATATATCGATACATCGATATTTTTCAATTTTTGGAAATATCGAAGTTTGTACAAACAGTGCATAGCATCAAAACTGCTTCAGTCACACAACGGCCCGCGTATGAATGTATGCGTTCCTTGTGAAGTTTGGCAATAGGCAAATGCTTCGGCCAGCGCGCTGGCAGCCTGAAGTCAATTTTGTGTTTCGGCGTCGAGAGCCTAGAGACAGGCACAGTGGCCAAAAATGGTTATCTTGCAGCGAAAATTTTAAAACTTTTGAAAACATGTGGCTTGTTCTATGAGGATAATTTTATTTAGTAATTACATATTTATGTATTCAGAATTTTTTATTTTAATTCATTAATTTTGTCAATATTGGTAAACGCTGTCGTTGTGCGACTGACGCAGTTTTGATGCTATGCACTGTTTGTACTGAGAGCCGAACAGCGAGCTGCCCCGGTCGGGCGTTCAGCCGAAGTCTGCTTCTGTTCTTCTTCTCTGGGGCGGCAGCCTCAATCTGCGTCAGAGCTGTTTGACGTCTCTATGTGTTCATTGCTTAGTGGCTATATCTTCTAAACTAAGCCGAAAATAAAAAAATATTACTTATATTTTCGTCATATCTCGTCGAGATTTATAAGGATCAATCATCAGATCTTGACTGCTCGGAAACTGCAATCCCTCTTTTGATTAATGTTATATATAAATTAACAGCTAGCGCTCTAACAAACTTCGATATATGGATACATCGATATTTTTAAAGAAAATATCAAAACATCGATGTACGTAAATATCGATGTTCTTTATACAAAAACATCGATATATCGAAATTTTTTAAAGCGCAAGTTGTTAATTGATATATAAAATTAATAAATCAAAAGGGGAGATGGCAGTTTCCAAGGCGCCAAGATCTGACGATTGATTCTTATAAATCTTCACGAGATATGACGAAAATACTAAGTAATTATTTGTTTTCGGTTTAGTTTAGAAGATATAGCCTTCGAAAAGTCCTGATTTCCCATATAAAATTCTCAGGTGGACATCGTACATCGATGTTTAAAAACTTCGATGTTTTTTCCAGCTCTATTGCAAACGAGTAACCCGACCGACCGAACGAAGACATGAGTAGAATACACAAAAACAGATGGATAGAATTTAAGTGTAATAAAGGTGTTTCGAGGAAAGTTAATTTAATTGCTAGATAAATGAGACTGAATTAAAAGTTGTAAGGAAACTACAGAGTTAATGTTAGATACGATAGTCCGGACACAACAACCTGAAAGGCTCGTTGGATCTACAAAACGGAAGAGTTAGTGGTGAAAAATGACGACTAATTCTACAAGTAAGATAGAAGTGTAACCAGCTATGCAGGTTCAGGTCATCACTATCAATATCACCTTGTATAAGGCTTTGAATAACCAAGCATGGTTCCACGGTTAGATAAAGAAGGTAACTTAAGCCTACCAAATGATGGAGGGATGGAGGGAGTCTTACATTTACATTCCAAATCAGGCCACGTAAGGCAAAGATTAGAAAGTTCTTTTGTATAAATTTAATGCGCTCCTTATGAACAAAGTATTTAGGACATGATCCGTACTCAATGATTGGACGAACAAGTGAGGTATAGCGATTTCTTCAGTTTTCCTCCTAACCTAATTAATATTGAGTCCAAATATAGTAGTTTACTGTCCTGTTTCCTCTCAGTCATGAGTTTTTTATTTTTGTAGTAGAAGTTTACTTCGACGAGTAGTTATCCATCACAATTAGAAGAGTATCTGTTGTCGAGAATGCAAAACTGTACTAAGTCTCAGAAGATTTGTTCAGGTACTTTGGTGTCAATAGACTTGATGGCTTTTATATCTTAGTCTACCAGAATGATAGGGAACAGGGATACTGCGTCAGAGGAAACTAGTATTTCTTTTTAGTTAATGTTTGATTTATTTATTTATTAATGCAATTATATTATTTATAAAAGTATAAGTATAAGCATAGTATAAATCAGTTGCCAGATTACAATTCAATAAGGATTACGGAGTCAACAACTTAAATAACTTATTGAGAGAAATTCAATTACCAATTTCAGAGTATTATCTTCAAGATATTCATGCATATGAATTACAAAGTAATGATGATAATGTCGACGGACTGTATAGTTATGCGATTACCAATCAAACAAAAACTTCTTCAACTGATAACGTGATAGCTCGCAAAATTGATGATGAAATGCAGCAAAGACTGCGAAAGTTGGAAGAATTCCAAGAAAACTTTCTGAAGCAGCAGAGATTAGCTCTTGTTGATCTCGCAGGTTTAGTTATGAGAGCGCCTTCAGCTGAGGTTGAATATATTTATAAAGACGTCGATACGATTTCTTTTCTACCTACTACTAGCAAAATAATTGATGAAGAATCTATAGAGGACAATGCTGCGGTTAATGTGCGCCACTTGATATCGTCATTCGAACAACAGTCGCTAAGACACTACGAAGAATATCAAAAGAATCAGTGCAAAAGAACAAATCGAACATCAGCAGAAACTAACGACAAATATTGCTTTGTTTCCGAGGAGTCCAAACTGGAGAGCTATACAGATCATCTAGGCACGCTTATTATTGTTGTTTCCTTATTGACGTGCTGACATTGCATTGGATGTGTTCCTAATTTACATGTTCTTGTAGATGTCGTCTCACACTCCTTGATAAATGGCATAAAGTGTGTATATGTAACACATCAATATGTTTTGACTCCATGAGAGTATATATATTTTTGCTCAAGATCACTATACTTGTCGATTGAGCCATGTATGTCTGTCTGTATGTGTGAACACAAATATCTCAGCTATTAGTAAAGCTAGAGACACCAAATGGAGGTCCCTATATATCCTGCGCAGTTGAACTTGATTTCAGCTTATTAATATCACGCCTCTCGCCCACGCAAATTCAGAACCACAACGTATAAAATATATGACTTTCGTAGAGAAATATCTACGCCTATTCCAAATTGCAAAACAATCGCAAACCCAGAAGTTATTCAAGAAAGTATGATCACAACATTGAACGGGGGCACTCTCTATTTCATATAGTAGACGCTATTTTTATTATATCTATAGTATTAAAATGCAAGAGCATCAATTCGATATTATATATGGCAACATAGGTAGAAGGGTATTAAAGGGCTTGACTGTACGTACTACTTGAAATCGCTAGAAAAAGATAGATATAAGAGTAGTATGGTAGTAGTATACTGTTCTTACTATGAATGTTATTACAGTTTAATTACTGGTTAGGTAAGACAGAATGGAAGGTTTTAAAGAGTATATAGAGCTTGTGTTTTTTGCTGTATAGTAATCCCTGAAAAAGTAGTTCTACATTTGACAGATAATACAGGCCTGTCAATTAGGTTACTCACAAAAACTACACAAAGCATGGTTCTACGATTGGCTAAGGAAGCTAAAATACGTTATTTAAATAAATAATTCTCACTCAAGAATTGGACGAAGAAGTGAAGGTAAAGAAGGTGCTTGTTAAATAATGATCGTCAAACTGCTTAGACCATCTCTTTACTAAGCTTAGTAAGCCTGTGAAAGGTAGATACACTAAATTTAACAAGATGTTTCCGCAGATTTATTTCAGTTTTACCCATTACTTTTGATTGTGTGTGTGTATAATTCTATACTCATATATGTGTGTGGTAGTCTTATTGAAAATCTCATCTTATGAATATCGTACTGTGTTTAGTGTTTATTATTATTTAAATTACAATATATATAAATGTTCATCTTCTCACAGGTTTATATGTGCCCAAGGAGATATCGTTGGCCAGCTATGCCCCCCCACCTACTGTGGCAGGAGTAAATCAATCGTTGTCGGCGGCCACCTATGTCCTACCTCAAGCTCTGGGGGGCGTCTCTGGGGGACAAAATCAATCGTCTTATGCTCCTCAACAGGAGACACCTTGGGTCGACTTTGCCAGAGGAGGACAACCGACACAGAATGTAGGAGGAGGCGGCGGCTACCCAATGTACAATGTATCACCCGGACCCTATAACGCTGCGCCGCCCAAGCAACAATTCAACGATCCTGCAAGTTATCAAAAGATACCTGCCAGTAGATTGCAGGCCGGGCCGCATGTCAACTTTAACCCGTCCCCACTCTCATTTGACAAACTATCGAAATTTCAAGAACCTAATCAGCAAAATGCGAGACAACGTTACAATAATGTTAACAAACCCGCCACCGGTTTTGGTGGCGGAGTAGTGCGTAATACAGTTACTGCTCCATTTCCAGCTGGAAATGACAACAAGTCAAGCTTTTACCGATCCTCACCACAGGAATTCGGAGGCAATCAACAATTTAACAGCCAGTTAACGGCCAATCAGGCTCAGAGCTTCAATAACTGTGCTCGCGGTTGGAAGACAACTCTCAATAGCCAGCAAACACCCTACTCTACCAAGGCAGCTCCGTCTCCGTCTCTGGCATCACACAGCCTGCCCTACTCGGACTTCTAGGCAGTGTGTTCCAGTTACTTGTTTTAACCGATTTTTTGACCGATTACGACTAACGACATGATTTTACGAATACACAATATTCTCAACTTGAACTTAACGAATATTCATTAATATAATAATAATTATATTTGCGATCATATTGAGTTTGTTTATTTGCGTCTTTTAAATAATAATAATGAAAATAATAATGAACAAATGGGTTTCTTAAATAATTTAATGAATGAAAATAAGGATTAACTTTCTCCACTAAAGCTCAACAATTTACTTTCAGGTTTAAGACAATGAATAATGAATTTATAAAAGACTTGGAAAAGATTATTATTATTATTATTATTTATTAGGTAGAATATACAATATTAACCTAATCTATATGGCTTACGACCATAATTATAAGGTATCCTTTTCAATTTTGGCAAGTTTAGCAAAATTATGTATGGTGTTAATGTTTTCGCAGTTTATTGTTCTTAAATATTCTGTTGGATTGCGCTTCTTGCAGAGTGAAGTGTTCTGATTGTGTTAATGCTGGGGAATTGATCTAAGATATGTTTCGTTGTTATTACATCGCCACAGTTAGACCTGTGGCAGGCGGGTTTCCAGTTAGCATTTGTTCGTGGTATATGCTGTGCAATGTGTAGATAAACAAATAGGCACAATTTTCATTTGGCTGGGATAGGAGGATGGAAGTCCGTTCGAGTTGAAATGTGTATATTGCTGGTGGAAGTTCGTTCATTTATCTGCCTTTTTGGTGGAGGTCTGTATCGGCAAAGTGGGTAAAGAAGATATTTGCTGCCGTGTCTGCATTTCGTTCCCCTTAATTCCTTGATGAGAATGATTTTATTTTTTATACACATCCCATGAATCTCCTGTATATTTGTTACTGCGAAAAAGGTGAAAAGCTGGAATTTTCCAGGGCCTCAGCAGTAAAGATTGAGTATTGTTCCGGAAGTAGGCCTCCTGATATTGTGTGTGGTTCTGGTTGTCAAATACTGCCAGTGCCATTAAGGTTCGTTCCTTAATGGATTAGCTTTATCAATCAAAGCTCAATAATAAACTTTGGTTCTGAGTAAAAGCTTTCACTTAAATTATTCTAGTCCACATACCATGGAAGCAGGAGAAAGCTTTTAATATTTTTTGTTGAAAGCTCTGCACGTAAAGTTCTCTCTCAAATGCTGGCAAATAAAAGGTGGTTGATTAAATGGAGAATGCGAGTTGAGTTGCGCACAACGCACTTTTATTATATATGTATATATAATTTTGCGTATAAATCTCAAATATAAATTGAGTCTACACATCGAAAGAAAGAAGAAATGTGAATGGAAAATAAAATAATAAAAAAAATACATTTTGTTTTAAAGCCTAACTCGAACTTTATTATATTCGAATGATGAATGAAAGCGGCAGTAGAGCTGTACCTCACTGAAAAGTAAGTACACATCGAAACATGAGTGGCGTTTCATCTTAAAGTTTTGTTATTTCTACAATATTATAATTATATTTAAGTAAACTTCTTATCAGCTTTTCATAAAATGAATCGAGTTCATGCCAAGGCAACCACTTTCAACACTAAGCTAGTGTATATACAACAGAAGGAACTCATTTGTGTTGCTTACATTATATATATAAAGTATAGATGTGTTGTTGAAACAACTTAAAGAGTTAATAAGTTAAAGTTGAAGCTTAAGAACAAGACTTAAAGTGCCAAGGCGCACATTCTCATTGAGTACGTAGATGGAATTATATACGCAGTTTTGTTTGACAAACTGTTAACAGTTAACTGTTAACCCTAAATTTTCGTCATACTATATCTGCCTGACTATTATTATTTGATAGTGGATGTAAAGAAATAAATGCTTCCTCATACTTTCATGAGTTTATTTAAACTGATCTTGGAATCTAAAGCGGTGGTTGTAAGAGTTAGATGAGAGAAGAGTACATAGCTTTTCTTATAAATCTATGAATTAATATAATATATCTACTTATCAATGCTGCGTATCTATTAGGTAAATATAAGATTGTTTGCGATCGTTTTCGCACTAATCGTTAACATGTGTGTAGGTGAGGTCGCTGCATAAGACGATATCCTTGATAGCTGATAGTCTTGCCGATAACACAGCAGTGCAGTGTAGTGCAAAACAGTGCCGTGCTGTGCAGTGCAGTGCTACTTAATACATGTTCATGCTAGTGCTTGAACAGTGGGATATGCAACGCGATCTAGCAGAGCTTTGAACTCCACTATCAGTTCAGTTAACTTATAAGTTCTACGATTTTTACTGGCCTGATTGTACTTACAAGTATATCTCAAGTTTCAAGAAGGCCATTTTTTAGTGTTCCTCATCTAATACGGACCAGCCCCCGGCCCGAAGTGTTTCACGAATGAGCGTTCGGTTCTCTTTGGTGAGCAATCCAGAAACAGCAAACAACGGCATCAAGTCAGTCGCACAACGACAGCGGAATGATGAGCACGGGTGCAATTCTTTGCGCTGTGCGATCGTTTCATTGTGTGTGTATATGAATGCACAGTCTCTCATAAGAATGTACATATGCGTTGCTTGTGAAGTTTGACAACAGGCAAATCAATAATTTAATTTTTGAACTCAATTTGTAAGCGCTGTATAAAAGATACAACTTTCTGACTTTAACATATACTAAGCTGAATGAAACATCTACTAATCCTCAAAATTTCAATCCGATCGGACAATAATCACAGAAGTTATTTAAGAAAGTATGAGCATAAAACCAAGTGCTTCTGTCAGCTAACAAGGGAGGCGGCCGAGCGCGAAGCGCCAGCGCCATCTGTCGGGATTAATTTCAAAGCATGTGCATATGCATATGTGTATGAATTTAACAAATTAAACTACACGGGAACATAGGTCGAAGGGTATCCCACTGTCGCGTTTTGCGCGACTGTTGCTCTCGTTTGATATTATAATTTTGCTCTACAAAATATAATATAATTATGAATATTCAATTCATCTTCTCAAAAATTAAACATAAATACACATGTTTTTGATGCTAAAATTATTGCCGCCAAATAACCATTTTGGCTCACTGTAATTCGGTCTCTTAGCTCTCCATGGCAAAGACAAAAACAAACACATAGTTGATTTTACGCTGGCCTGGCCCGTAGCTAAAAGGGTGCAGGTTGTGCAGCACAGAAGAGCTCTCAACAGTCAGGGGATCACTGTTACCAAACATAAAAATGTTATTAATAGGGATATATTTGTACAATTTAATTCCGTTGGTAAACACATATATATTTATTAATTAAGGTAATTTTTTAAGTAGGAGTCTCTGATAAGTATTGCAAAGGGGCCCGTAAAACCCTCATTACGGCCCTGTGCCTCAGTCTTTAGGCTCTTGACGCCGAACCACAAAATTGACTTCAGGCCGAAGCATTTGCCTATTGTCAAACTTCACAAGCAACGCATACATTCATACGCGGGCCGTGCAGACATACACGCACACATGGATACGATCGTACAGCGCAAAGAAGTACACGCATGCTTATCGTTCCGCTGTCGTTGTGCGACTGAAGCAGTTTTGATGCTATGCATTGTTTGTACTGAGAGCCGAACAGCGAGCTGCCCCAGCCGAATAACGAGCTGCCCCGGTCGAGCGTTCAGCCGAAGTCTTTATTCGCAATGCTTCTGTTCTGCTTCTTCTCTGGGGCAGCTGGTCTGAAAAATCAGCCTCAAACAGCGTCAGAGCTGTTCATTGCTTAGTGCTACCACTCTGTCGCGGAACTGATAAGTTGACTATCAATAGTTAGTTAAGTAACTTGTCACCGATAGAGGGCACGGCACTTAGATTTAGTATTTTATTGTATGCGTTTTTATCGTTGTTGTAATTGGTCACTCCGATTTAACTAAGAATAAAGCTATGCTTGGCGCGTCAATCAGTTCGTCTGCCGATATCCAAGAGTGAGGAAAGAAAACTTGGAACTATATTTAAGGTTAGAGTCTTGTAATGCCTGGCAAACTGTATTATCCCCCTATAGAATAAAACATCATCACTCGATGTATTATTAAGGCAATGATTACACAGCCCCACAAAAAAAAAAGTTTCATGATCTGGGTAAGCGGCATATGCAGTCATATGTATTTTTGGTCGCTGAATCCGAATCCGAGGTCAGAATTTCGCCACCACGTCTGGACTTCGACATAACCTCACAAAACTGAAAAACCTTAGAATATCTCCCAAAAGATATAAATACATATTTGCACAAATGCAGTAATAAATTATCAAAAAAATAAAAATTTTGTAAGTCTTTCAAAATTTTTTTTAGGTTAGGTTGAAATTCAGACGTGATGACCAGTTTTGACTTGGGATTAAAATCTGGAAGGCCAAAAAACATATAGAAACATATATTGCATGACCCGATCGTGACCTCCCATTATTTTTTGAGGCTTCAAAAAATTTTCGAGTTTTTTTGAGGTTAAGTCGAAACTCAGATGTGCTACGTAAATTTTGACTTCGAATTCGGACTTAGAAGGACAAGATGCATGATAAAACATATATCGCATGCTTAGATCAGGATTCTATATCTTTTCAGGGATATTCTAGGTTTTTCAGTCTTGTGAGGTTATGTCGAAGTCCAGACGTGGTGGCGAAATTCTGACCTCGGATTCGGACCCAAAATACATATAACTTACCCAGCTCAATTTTTTGTGGGGCTGTGTTATTTCAGGCATTCCTGCATATTGTCGGCGGCTCGACACGCTCCTTTATATATATATATATATAAATATACATGTACTGATTACTTTTGTAGAATTCAAGAAGTCCAAAAAGAACACAAGATGTCCGCTTTCAAAATTGAAATATTTAAGTGCAATAAAATGACACCATTCATTATTTTGATGCTGTACTTTAACACTGGCATTTGGCATATCAACGCATCCTCCTTAGTGAACATTAATGGTAATTCTGGCATATAATACAATATACATATATATACAATAATGTTTACCTTTTTATTCAGATCTAGCCAACGTGGATCGTCCTTATTTTGATGACATAAGTCCGAGGAATGTATCAGCGGTTGTTGAAGAAACGGCAATATTGAGATGTCGTGTTAAGAATAAGGGAAATAGAACTGTACGTTTAGCTCAAGCCTATATTTACTTAAATATCGTAGTCACAATAGTTACCAATTCACAATACATACACAGGTTTCATGGATGCGAAAACGAGACTTACATATTCTGACAACTAACATCTATACCTACACGGGTGATCAGCGGTTCTCCGTAATACATCCACCAAGCAGCGACGAATGGGACTTGAAGATCGACTATGCACAGCCAAGAGATAGCGGCATTTACGAGTGCCAAGTCAATACTGAACCCAAAATAAATCTAGCAATTACATTGGAAATCACAGGTAAGGCCAGACTGATTTAAGGCCAGACTAATCTACTTTATTATTATCTATGCACGTTAATAACACGAATGCATAATAAAAGTTGTTAGGGTTTGTCCCACGACGTAGGTCTCGAAATCGCGCAAAGGAATAGGCGAGCATGCAAATAGATAAAGTAATAGGACACGTTTATTTACGCTTGCTTCGAATTAGCCCCGTCCCTCCGTCTGTCCTTGTGTCCGTCTGTCTTGTGTTGCAACGCAAATTAGTCGGTCAGTTGTAGAGTTATCTTGATAAAACTTGGCACCCATGCTTCTTATTGCTGCAAGCTGTATATAAATAGGAATAAGCCGGATCGTACAGATGTATCGCATAGCTGGCATAGTAACAATTGATCAAAATGAAGGCCAGTTCTGCTTTTAGAAATAACCGAACTTATAAGTGCCAATTAAAGCTATACACAATATGCTGCACCATTATATATATCACTAGTATAGGAATGATTGGAGGATATGTATAAGAACCTGCAGTGATATAGAACCTTCGGCATGCAAGGGTATAGAACCTTCGTTCTCGTTTTTGTTTACTTTCAAGATTAGTG
>JAEIGL010000228.1:0-21901 GCA_018903715.1 Zaprionus davidi | reverse complement strand
ATTGTGTGGGGAACTAGGTGTGCCGTGAGATGTACCACATGAGTCTGGTAAATAATTTTTCAATAGTGAGGCTTATTGGGCTTAGCAGATACCCGTTAATGACGATATGCTTGAGCTCCATATTGATGGGTATGCCCCAGTTTCCAGCATGAGGTTATAAACCCGTTGGTAATTTTGTCATTAAAGTGCAAGGGATGTTTTTAATAATTGGGTAAGATAACCTGTCGACATCTGGGCTTTTGCCTTTGTATTTTCAAGGCTGCCGCAATTTCGCTAAGGGTGAAGTTTTTTCTAGGTGTCTGGCGGAGGCCGAGAAAGAATGTTCAGGAGGTTTGATTCTGAGAGGGTAGTACGTTTTTCTTGGATGTATTCTGCCGAGAAGTTGGCGTCAGCGGAGTGAGTTGGACCATGTTTGGCCAACTCCAATTCTCAAACCTGGATGTGATAGTAAACTAGAGGCCGATTTTATGAATTTAATTGGGATTGGTGGGACACCGGCTAGGCGTTTTACGTCCTCCCATACTTTTCTTTGATGATGATAATGGTGAAATTCTGGATGTGAAGTTTTCTAGACTAGTCCGTTTGGCTGCGAGGACTGCCTTTTTAAACAGAGCATTGGCTTTCTTATATTTTATTAGGTTGTTAAAAGACATATCCGTTTTATATATGTGAAAGAAACGCTGCTTTGTGTCTCTAAGATGCTGAAGGTTGGAGTTCCACCACGGGACCTTGGCCTTATGTTTTATTCTTTTGTTTGGGGAATACTACAGTTAGCTGGAGTTCTAATGACTTTAGTAATTTTGGAAACTTGCTGGTTTAGGCCACCGACAGCCTAATTTTAGAGAGTTCAATGCATTTTTATTTAAAGAGGGTCCAGTGAGCGAGATCAGTTTTAAATTTGGGTAATGGCGGAGTCGAGTCCTGGTTAAAGTGATATGCAAGATTTAAGCTAATCGGAAAATGATCACTGCCGTGGAGGCTTTTGGAGATAGACCACTCGCATTTGTGGGCAATTATTGGAGAAATAAGTGAGATGTCAACGTTTGTAAATGAGTTGTGTGTCGAAAGGTGGGTGGGCGAGCCATCATTTAAAACTATTAAGTTGTGGTTGCTAATAGTACGTTCTACTTTTTACCGAGTGAGTTGGAATAATGTAATCCCCATAAGGTTCTCCAAGAGTTGAGATCACCTAACAGCATGAACGGTTCAGCGACTTGTCTAATTATATTATCCAAGTCAGAACTTGAGAAGTTGTCAGATGGGGGAATATATGTATTTACAATGTGTAGTGGCCGTTGTCTAGTTTGCACTCATAAACTCTCTCTTAAACTCCAATTATCACAAAGCGCTCAAATAATTCGCCGCACTCAAATGACAATTCCCAATTCGCCGTCGTCTCATTTCAATGCTCTCGCATAATGCAGATAGAAAAGTTGAACATAAAGAGATAAGATGATCAACGGTTACCTTTGGCAACAACCGTTCTAATACCACGGGCATTGGAAGGGCAAATGTTCTCTCTCGTTGTCTATAAGAGAGGGCGAATTCAGCGTGCATTCACATTTTAATCAGAGTGCAGCGCAGACTGATACCAAAACGTCCAGATATAAACTTTTAAAATCGAAACAAACATATGTGGATATGAATATATATATATATATATTATATATAAATACGTTAAAAATCGGAGTTAATAAAGGCTGTAACATTTATATTAAAAGAAAGCCAAAGTTATTGAACGTCCGTGAATAGCAGCGCTAAATGCTAATTTTGCCAGCAGACGTGACTGCGCAGTTTGGAAGTCATTGTGAAAACATACAAAAGGTGATATTCAGTGAATATTTAAACAAATAGTCAATGCTAATTAAATATCTTTACTCATAGCTGCGATATTTGATTTAAACACGGCCGGCCTTGAAAAGCGTTTCCACGCTGTCAGCTATAAGCCCTAGGCCAACGGGTCGTGACTATAGATGAGCCACCCCCAATGGCTGCAAGACTATACGTATTGGGAAACAAACGGCAAAACACTGACATATACTCAGCCACTGCATAAAGACAAAATAAGGCCGTTGAATCGCGGCAAGCCAAAAAAGTATAACACTAGTATAAAACATTTTTATACCCTGCGACCCCTTCGAAATCCAACGTGATTCGCGAGCATCAAGTTTAGATATTCTTGATCAGATCACGCCGAGTCGATAGTTCGAGAGTCTATACTGTCTGTGTGCCACAGATCTCAGAATAAAAGCTGCAGTTACCGGAGACAATATAGTGGTAACAGCCGCAGTAGCAATAATAGCGGCACTGAGTATGTCCGTAGCCTGACATAGAGCCACCAACCATCAGCAGTTATTTAAGAAAGTATGAGCATAAAACCAAGGCGTTCTTCTCTAACAAGAGCCGGCGAGCCCAAAGGCGGCATGCCAACAAAAGTAAACTACACGAGAACTAGTATAAATATAAAAAATTTCCTTATATTAAATCTTTTCACTTAAACTCTATCTAATAACGTCTTTCGAACACTTATATTCCTAAGGCAATTTAAAACTTGTACAACTCGCAGTAGTATCTAAAAACAAGCACACACATATGGACACACACACATAACTACATAAACCTTCTTCCAAAACAGCACAGCAGCGACATCGAAGGGCCCATCGATCAAGCAGATATCATCTGTGAGTAACAAAATGTATGTGAATGTTTGATATTGTCAACGATATGCCATCTGCATAGACAATGTAGTTATGTTTCGTAGTGGTCCATATAAATATATATATCTAAAAAAAATAATTGTGAAATGCCCTTGTTGTAAAAAGAAGTGAAGCTACTGCGCGTTTTATTTGAATATTCTCTTACTTTTTTTCATTACGAATTGTTATTGCCATTGAATTTGAATATGAATCTTCTAAATATCTTTACGTTAAAATGCCATAAACCTAATGAATAAAAAAAAATTAATTGTAATGTTTACCTAATCATGCAAGTCTAATAATTTAATGAGGTTCATCGCCGACCAAATGAACGCCCATAATAGTGAGATTTAATACGTAGTATTGAACAAGGGATAGCCGAGAAGTCCGCGAGCTATCACGGTAGGGAGGGTACAGAGCGGGATACGATCAACATCCTAGTATCCTGGCACAATATGACCAGCATATAGCATCCATAAACAGCGTGGTTTATTTGAATACAATTTAGTTGTCGATTTTCATTTCCGTAGTGCACTTAATCATTATTTTTCCCGTAGTGCGTATATGTTTAGGCAAGAAAAGAACCCACACCCCATCCGACGAGCTTAGACCAGAGAGAAACCAGAAGTGCACGAACATTCTTAGCCTAACATATAGTCAATACTAGTGGTATATACACAACAGCAATTCCACACGCTACATAGGGTAGAAAATAATTTTCGCCCAACGCGGGGGCCCGAGAGGTATGGAAAAGTTACAGATCCTACTCCTTAACTAATTACAGAAAATAATTAGAGGCTAACAAGGAGGGTTTCTTTTGAGCCAAGTATTTATTAAAAATATTTATTTTTAAAAATAATTGGAGCTTAAGCATGGAACTCGAGATTTAATGAAAATTTACAGATCTTACTTCTTATCAATTACAAAAGTAATTGAGGCCCAACCCGAAAGGTCTGATCAGTACAGGCAAAATTTCTCGATTCTTTGTAGTTTTAATCTCAATCAAGAGACAGGGCATGGTCTGCAGGCTGCAAAGTGTATACGAGCCCAAGAATAACTTTAAAGAATCGAAATATAAATCCCGTAATATTGACATAACATCACGTTCTACCTTACAAAATGCTCTTTGAAACCAACCATTAAAAATTTCATCTTTTAGAAAATTCAAAACGAAATGATTTTCCCGAATTTGATGTTATGCAACCCAGCAACTTATTTTCGCGAATCGTGATTACAATTCATAAAATTTGGATATATCGACCGAGATAAGTCTGGAAGTTGCCGAATAATTCTCATGTTTGGAAATCTCCATTTTTAGAAATGGGAGAATGGTATAGCAATATGGCGTCAAGGTAACAGAATCTCAGATATCGGAATCGCGATCTTTCTCGTTTTAATCGGGTCAATCGACCATACTGAGCCTGTAGTCAGTGACGACAAAATTGCTAAATATAATTATCCTTTAAATAATAGACTACTATAAGGCTTTCGATAGCAAATATTAGGAACCGCGAGCACCTAGAAATTTTTGGGGAAACTCGACCAATATTAGCAACAGTCAGTCTTGAGTAGAGCAATAGAATCCTTTAGATAATCAATAAGCTATATGCAGGTTACATTTTTAAACACATTATGGAGTGTTTCTTTTGGAAAGCGATGAACCAATAATTATATGAACAGAAAAACTATAAATATGTCAGTAAGACACAGCACAGAAGATCTCAGTAATATTTTATAACAACAAGACCCCTTCTGCGGCTACTGCCACCGGCCAATGCAACCAAACAATTTAATAGCAACGTCCCCATGCCAACATAGGTTTCACCACGAGTGTATACAGAGAGCGTTGCAACATACAAATATTTGCCCCACATGCAAAAACACTTGCACAGTCAGACAGTTATCATTGTCAAACAACAATTTGGCCGCTGAATTAAATGCAGCAGGTAACGCCACTGACCCAATAATGCCAGCGCCTGATCAGAACACAGATCAAAACAGCAATAGACGTAATAATAGATACCGCAGAGGAGGCACTTCACGTAGAGGCATGACCACTAGGTCTGCACAACGTGCGATGCAGAACGATGAAGCAAATCAGAGTAGTCTGACTGTGGACTCATCGAAAGAAGCAAACAGGGAAGATATAGATAAAATAATTCAGTCATCCATGCAACAACAAGAGCAGCAACTAATGCGAAACTTGTCAGCCTTGATTCAATCACAGTTCGCAAATATTCAGATAAATAACGGAAGTCAACAGGAAGCGAATTCTAATGTCAGGGCAGAACGGACTCAGCGTCCGGCAAGCCAAACCACTGGCAGTAGTCCAACTATACCTCGAAGATATTCTTCAATTCCTCCAGAGAAAGTGTCGAATATCATTCTCAATTGGAGATTGAAATTTGATGGATCGAGACACGGTATTTCTACAGAAGATTTTCTGTACAGAGTTCGTTCAATGACGGGACAAAACCTATACGGTGATCATAACTTACTTTGCGATCATTTACATTTACTTTTAGGAGACAAGGCCAGTGATTGGTTTTGGAAATTCCATAGAAACCATCCTTGTTTCACATGGGAAAAATTCTGTGAAGAGTTTCGAAAGAAATATGAAGACGCAGATACAGATATGGATATATGGGACTCCATAAATTCCAGAAAACAAGGCGAAAAAGAGCCGTTTGAAGAATTTTAGTTTGAAATTGAAAAACTCGTTAGCCGTTTGCGTAACTCTATTGCAGAAGAATCATTAGTGCGAATTTTAATTAGAAATTGTGAACTAATGCATTTAGGCATAATAACATTAGCACGACTACGGGAAGAAATCCGCACTCACGAGCAGTTTTGCAAACAAACAAGACAGCAGTCCTATAGACAGCAGCGTCCATTCGTTTCAGAGCTTGACGAACAAACAGAAATAGCCGCGATTCAGCGCAAAACTATGAAGTGTTGGAACTGCGGAAAAGTAGGTCACCGCTATGACTTTTGTCTTGAGCCTAGATCTATTTTTTGTTACGGGTGCGGGGCAGCAAACGTTTTCAAGCCCAATTGTATCCATTGTAACAATCCGGAAAACTCGTCGGTGGATGCGCAGGCCAGATCCGTACTGACGCATCCACGACAATAAACCCAGACGTAAACTATCAGATCCAACAACATTCAACAGATCTGAACCAAACCCCAGACTTACAAAATAACACCAACGAAAATGCAATTATTAAAAAAGTATATAAGCCATTCCATGAGAGACTGTCACATTATCTGGCGACACGTAGTCGAATTTTCGGTCACGTGGACAGTTACGAGCCCCGAAAGAAAACCAAACGTTCTACGACCCGCATGCGCGTCTTTTGGAAGAAAGTACGCGTGTGCCGATATAAACTAGTTTCAGCCATTTTCATGAATAACGATAATCGTTTATATACAGACATTCAATTAGAAGGACATTCATTTGTCGCTCTTTTAGATTCGGGAGCAACTATCAGCTGTCTTGGCGGTAAAGCAGCAGCACAGTTGAAATATCACCCGAACGTTCAAAAATCTTCAGGTCGTATTAAGACGGCAAACAACTCAGAATGTGCAGTGATAGGTCGATTAGTTTGTGATATAACATATCGTGGCATAACCAAACCAGTTGAATTCTACATAATTCCAACCCTTAAGCAAGATGCATATCTTGGCATTGACTTTTGGCGAGATTTTGGCTTGTTAAACCAAATAGTTCAAACTTCAAGCCAAGTAAATGAGCTTGATGTAGGCAGAGATGTAGATGTTGACGAAAGTCCTCCAAAAGTTCATTCTCTTTCCGAACATCAGCGTATCGAACTGGAACGAGTTAAACTAAAACTTCCGTCATTCGAAAAGGAAGGTTTAGGCCGTACGAAAGTGATCGAACATAGTATAGACGTAGGCGACGCTAAAGCAATTAAGCAAAGGCCTATATCCCCAGCTAAGGAGAAGCTTATGTTCTCTGAGATCCAAAATATGCTCGATTTAGATGTCATTGAGGAGTCTAAGAGCGCATGGAGCAGCAATTGTGTCCTCGTAAGAAAAGGAGAAAAAATTCGCCTATGCCTGGACTCAAGAGAGATTAATAAATGCACCCGCAAGGATGCATATCCTCTTCCACACGTTGATGGAATACTCAGCAGGTTGCCACCCGCGCGATTCATTACAGGCTTAGATATGAAGCATGCCTTCTGGAAAATCCCTCTTGAGGAGAAATCACGCCAAATAACGGCGTTTACAATTCCAAATCGCCCTTTATATCAATACAAAGTCATGCCGTTCGGGCTGTGCAACGCTGCACAAACCTTAGTTCGATTGATGGACCAAGTTATTCCCGCACACTTGCACACGAGAGTATTCGTTTACTTGGATGATCTATTGGTTCTCTCGGAAGATTTCGAATCACATATGGTACTCTTAAGCGAAATAGCAGGTTACTTGCGCAATGCGAACCTGACTATAAATATCGCCAAGTCTAAATTTTGTATGCAAGAAATAAAATATTTTGGATTTATCATAGGGCACTGTAAAATAAAAACAGACCCAGGAAAGCTCACGGCAATTAACGAATTTCCGATACCAACTACTGTCAAACAATTGAGAAGATTTCTCGGTATGACAGGATGGTATCGACGTTTCGTTGACGGCTATGCTTCCGTTACTCTACCACTGACAGAACTTTTAAAGAAAAATAACCAATTCAAGTGGAATCCACAAGCTCAAGGAGCATTCGAGATGTTGAAAGGCAAGTTATCATCAGCACCCATTCTGATCACGCCAGATTTCTCAAAACCATTTTTATTGTTGTGCGATGCCAGTCTACACGCACTCGGCTGCGTGTTAGCTCAACTTAGCTTTGATGGCTCGGAGTTACCAATCGCATATATGTCGGTTAAATTAACCAAACAACAACGCAACTATACGGTAACCGAGCTAGAATGTTTAGCTGTTCTAAAAGGCATACAGAAGTTCCGTTCGTACATAGAAGGACAAGCGTTCGTAGTAATCACTGACCATGCTTCGCTGAAATGGTTGTTGAACCAAAAAGATCTTACAGGGCGCTTGGCCAGATGGGCATTGCAATTACTCGGTTTAGAATGTACAATCCAGCATAGAAAAGGTTCTCATAATGTCGTTGCCGACGCTTTATCCCGCCGAGACGAAAACGAAGTCTCTGAATTTGCAAATTCTGGTCCAATACTAGATTTAAAATCAAAAGAATTTAAATCACCAGAATATCTCGATTTATTGAAAAACGTCATTCAGAATCAATCCAAATTGCCGGATCTGAAAATCCGTGATGACTTTTTATACAAACGAACAGAGTTTGCTAGCGGAGAAGAAAAGCAGGAAGTAGAATCCTGGAAACTTTGGATTCCGAATGCTTTGATTAACGATGTTCTTCATAGAGCACACGATCCTCCAGATTCAGCTCATTGCGGCACGGCCAGACTTATCGCTAAGCTAAAACGCTATCTATTTTGGCCTGGCATGGTTACTCAAATTCGTAATTTCGTAGCAAACTGTTCAATATGCAAATCCACAAAAAGTGCAAATATGATTCTTAGACCTCCAATGGGAAAGCCAATGTCATCAGACAGACCTTTCCAAAAGTTGTATTTGGACATTTTAGGCCCATATCCTAGATCAAAAAGTGGAAATATAGGACTTTTGATTGTGGTGGATCACAATACTAAATTTCACTTCCTACAACCATTAAAGAAATTTACATCCAGCAAGATCTGCGAGTTTTTGGAAAATGTGTTTTATACATTTGGAGTCCCAGAGACAGTATTGACAGACAATGGATCACAATTCAAATCAGGATGTTTCAAAGCATTTCTGACTCAATTCGGAGTATCTCAGATTTGTACAGCCATTTATTCGCCACAAGCAAATGCAAGCGAACGACTGAACCGTTCAGTTTTAGCTGCCATAAGAGCGTACATCGGGAAAGAACATATTAATTGGCACATGAATCTAAATGAAATTAATGCGTCAGTAAGAGCTAATATTCATAGAAGCACCGGACATTCTCCGTATTATTTATGCTTCGGGCAAAATATGATGCTCAATGGACAAGATTATGAACTTTTGCGCAAGCTGAATATGTTGACCGACGACACATCTTTGAAGCGGCCAGACATGATGCAATTGGCTCGTGCAAAGGCCAAAGTTAACATAGACCTCACTCATGACGTAAACGCTCGACGATACAATCTAAGAAGTAGGTCCCTTCGACTAAAAGTAGGAGACACAGTTTATGCCAGAAATTTTGCGCAGAGCAACGCTGCTAAGAATTTCAACAGTAAACTTGCCCCTGTATTCGTAAAGGCTTGAGTAGCTAAACAGCTTAGTCCAGCATATTATGAGTTACAGAACGAAGCAGGCAAAAAGCTAGGAGTTTACCATCTAAAAGACATCAAAGTTTAATTCAAGCTCGACCGTTGCGCTGTTTTTCTTCAGTTAATGACTACTCGAGGTACATCTGTCGCAGCATTATCTGTGCTGTAGTGGCCGTTGTCTAGCTTGCACTCATAAACTCTCTCTTAAACTCCAATTATCACAAAGCGCTCAAATAATTCGCCGCACTCAAATGACAATTCCCAATTCGCCGTCGTCTCAATGCTCTCGCATAATGCAGATAGAAAAGGTGAACATAAAGAGATAAGATGATCAACGGTTACCTTTGGCAACAACCGTTCTAATACCACGGGCATTGGAAGGGCAAATGTTCTCTTTCGTTGTCTATAAGAGGGGGCGAATTCAACGTGCATTCACATTTTAATCAGAGTGCAGCGCAGAATGATACCAAAACGTCCAGATATATACTTTATATATATATATATATTCCTTCCGCAAATGTTTCGATTTTAAAAGTTTATATCTGGACGTATATATATATATATATATATATATATATATAAATACGTTAAAAATCGGAGTTAATAAAGGCTGTAACATTTATATTAAAAGAAAGCCAAAGTTATTGAACGTCCGTGAATAGCAGCGCTAAATGCTGTGAAATTTTGCCAGCAGACGCGACTGCGCAGTTTGGAAGTCATTGTGAAAACATACAAAAGGTGATATTCAGTGAATATTTAAACAAATAGTCAATGCTAATTAAATATCTTTACTCATAGCTGCGATATTTGATTTAAACACGGCCGGCCTTGAAAAGCGTTTCCACGCTGTCAGCTATAAGCCCTAATCCAACGGGATTCCGACATCATTTAGATGATCATCACGCCACAATAGTTCGAGAGCTATACGTATTGGGATAGAATAGTTGCAGACATATAGTGGTAACAGCCGCAGTAGCTAATAGCGGCACGGGTATGTCCAGCCTGACATAGGCCACCAACCTCAGCAGTTAAAGAGAAGCACCAAGGCGTTCTTCTTCTTCCGGCAGCCCAAAGGCGGCATGCCAACAAAAGTATCACACTAGTATAAATACATTTTTATACCCTTCGACCATTGAAAATGGTCAAAAAAGGGTATACTAACTTTGTGCAAATGTATGTAACAGGCATAAGGAGGCGTGGGAGACCTCATAAAGTATATATATTCTTGGTCAGGATCACAAGCCGAGTCGATTGAGCCATGTCTGTCTGTCTGTCCGTCTGTCTGTGTGAACGCACAGATCTCAGCTATTATAAAAGCTAGAGTTACCAAACTTGGCAGGAAGACTCCTGTGTACTATAAGCAGATGAAGTTTATTTCAAATGTTAGGTGCCACGCCCACCGCCCCCGCAAATCAATAATTTAATTTTTGAACTTAATTTGTAAGCGCTGTATATAAGATACAACTTTCTGACTTTAACATATACTAAGCTAAATGAAATATCTACGTAGTCCCCAAATTACAATCCAATCGAACAATAAACACAGAAGTTATTTAAGAAAGTATGAGCATAAAACCAAGTGCTTCTGTCAGCTAACAAGGGAGACGGGCGAGCGCGAAGCGCGAGCGCCATCTGTCGGGATTAATTTCAAAGCATGTGCATATGTATATGTGTATGAATTTAATAAATTAAACTACACGAGAACATAGATCGAAGGGTATCCCACTGTCGCGTTTTGCGCGACTGTTGCTCTCGTTATATTAAATCTTTTCACTTAAACTCTATCTAATAACGTCTTTCGAACACTTATATTCCTAAGGCAATTTAAAACTTGTACAACTCGCAGTAGTATCTAAAAACAAGCACACACATATGGACACACACACATAACTACATAAACCTTCTTCCAAAACAGCACAGCAGCGACATCGAAGGGCCCATCGATCAAGCAGATATCATCTGTGAGTAACAAAATGTATGTGAATGTTTGATATTGTCAACGATATGCCATCTGCATAGACAATGTAGTTATGTTTCGTAGTGGTCCATACAAATATATATATCTAAATAAAAGAATTGTGAAATGCCCTTGTTGTAAAAAGAAGTGAAGCTACTGCGCGTTCATTTGAATATTCTCTTACTTTTTTATTACGAATTGTTATTGCCATTGAATTTGAATATGAATCTTCTAAATACATTACGTTAAAATGCCATAAACCTAATGAATAAAAAAATAATTAATTATAATGTTTACCTAATCATGCAAGTCTAATAATTTAATGAGGTTCATCGCCGACCAAATGAACGCCCATAATAGTGAGATTTAATACGTAGTATTGAACAAGGGATAGCCGAGAAGTCCGCGAGCTATCACGGTAGGGAGGGTACAGAGCGGGATACGATCAACATCCTAGTATCCTGGCACAATATGACCAGCATATAGCATCCCTAAACAGCGTGGTTTATTTGAATACAATTTAGTTGTCGATTTTCATTTCCGTAGTGCACTTAATCATTATTTTTCCCGTAGTGCGTATATGTTTAGGCAAGAAAAGAACCCACACCCCATCCGACGAGCTTAGACCAGAGAGAAACCAGAAGTGCACGAACATTCTTAGCCTAACATATAGTCAATACTAGTGGTATATACACAACAGCAATTCCACACGCTACAAATGTTTATCGGGTTATTAAGATTTAGTTAAATTATAGAGCAGAGTATATTTGCACTTACGATTTTGTGAGTGTGTGGGATGGTGCGCTTAATGAGCACTCCTACACCTTGTTTGGCCGATGTGTTATGTGAGTGATTGTGGAAATATCCAATGTAAGCCTTTGGGCAAATAAATGTATCAAAGTTATGAGGTAGGTGAGTTTCTTGCAAGCATAAAACATCGGGGGAGTGATCACTAATGAGAAGCGAAAGTTCGTTATATTTGTTAAATATACCGTTTATATTCCATTGAATAATTTTTAGGTACATGACGTGATTTATATTATGTGTTTTATGTTGCAGAAATATAAATACAATAGAGAAACTTGATACAGATCAAGAGTCTTCCATTGACTCGTCTGAGATATCAGAATTGCTGGTTGTCGAATGAGTAGTAGAGAGATATGAGACATGAGAGTCTTCATTGATTGTTGCGTTTTTTTTTTGGTTGATTTTGTTTTAGTTGAGTTATTCTTATTGTTTGGTTCTGTTTTCGTTGAGTGATCTTGTGCAGTCGAAGATGTACTAAGTGCTAGTAAATTACGGTTTGAGCGAACCGGCTCATCGGAAAGAGTGTGAGGCTCGAGAGCAGAAAAAACTGCTGATAAGGAGGTATGGATTATGGCTAAGGGTGGAGCGGTGGTAAGTGTGTTTTTGTCGTTTCTTTTTGGTGTCGTTGATGATGTTGTTGATGGATTTGCCGAGAGAGGCGATATTGGTAAATCTGCAGCGATTGTTGCAAATGATGTTTGTGATATGTTTGTGTTGTTTGGTAATTGTTGTTTTAATATATTTTTAGCTTCCCTCATACTGCATTTCTTTGTAGTTTTTATGCGAAGAATTTCTCTCTGCTGCTGGTATTTTGGGCATGATTGGAAGGAGGCAGTGTGATCACCGTTACAGTTTGCGCAGTATGTACGGGTGCAGGGCTCAGAAGCATGTGGAGGAAGGTTACAGGAGACGCACATGGATGTACTTTTGCAGTGTTTAACTGTGTGTCCTAATAATTGGCAGTTTTTGCACCGCATAGGGTTCGGGAAGTACTCCCGCACTTTGACCGTGTGCCAGGCAACGTCTAATTTATTGGGTAGACTGTATAGATCAAATGTTATTAGGATGACGCCCGTTTCCCTAGGTGTGCCATCGATTAGCTTGGTAAATTTGAAGATCGAGTGTACATTTTGGGGTTTCAGTTCAGCAATAATTTCGTCTTCAGGGATGTTAACCAAGTATGGAGCGTAGATGGTTCCTTTTACAAAGTTCAGCGAGTCGTGCAGGGAACATTCAATATCGCATATGCCCGGGAGATTTTTGGTTTTCAGGAATTTGTCTGCTGTCTGCTTGCTCCTGACTAACATCAGTAGATTACCTTCTTGTAGAGGGGTGATTTTGATAATGTCAGTGCTGATCAAGCGGAGAGCACGGTCAACAGCAAAGCAAGAGAAATCGGTGATTTGTTTGTCAGTGTTTTTGGAGGTAACTTTCATAAATTTTGGGTTTTGTTGTGCAGGCACAGGTAGATCTGGATACTCTTCGGGAAGTTTGCTGTATTGTCTTTTTTTTGTTTTGGGGCTTCCGCTTAGGCTAGCAAAGCGGTTGTCCCCGAGATTAGGTGGCCCAGGGGCCATGGTTTTTAAGGGTAAACGATGTTTTCCCCTTCTTTGTTTGTTTTAAATTTGGACGTGTGCGGGTGAGAGTTGTATTAAAGCGGAGTAGTAAAAGATAACGGCAATTGACTGCGATAAGACAACGTCTGTGCGCGGCGGCTGTTAGTCGGTGACTGTAAATATATAAATTAAGGGTATTTTTTCGATATTTTCCACAATTTTCATTGCAAACACTTTTGGGAGGACTTTTTATACTACTTATGACTACCTTTATCAATTAAAGTCAAAATATTACAATTCTAAATTTTGAAAAATTCTAAAAATGTTGTAAGGGGGAGTACTTATGACAAGCTTTATCAATTAAAGTCAAAATATTACAATTCTAAGTTTTGAAAAATTCTGAAAACGTTTTAAGGGGGGACCCTATGGACAAAATAAACACTTAAATTAAGGGTATTTTTCGATATTTTTCACAATTTTCATCGCAAACACTTTTGGGAGCACTTTTTATACTACTTATGACTAGCTTTATCAATTAAAGTCAAAATATCACAATTTTAAATTTTGAAAAATTCTGAAAATTTTGTAAGGGGGGACCGTATGGACAAAATAAACACTTAAATTAACGGTATTTTTTCGATATTTTTCACAATTTTCATCGCAAACACTTTTGGGAGGACTTTTTATACTACTTATGACTAGCTTTATCAATTAAAGTCAAAATATTAAAATTCTAAGTTTTGAAAAATTCTGAAAATGTTGTAAGGGGGGACCCTATGGATAAATTAGACACCTACGTTAAGGGTATTTCTTCTATATTTCCACAATTATCATCGCAAACACTTTTGTAATGGGGATCCTATGGACAAAAAAAAAACACCTAAATTAAGGGTATTTCTTCAATATTTTCCACAATTTTCATCGCAAACACTTTTGGGAGGACTTTTTATACTACTTATGACTAGCTTTATCAATTAAAGTCAAAATATTACAATTCTAAATTTTGAAAAATTCTAAAAATGTTATAAGGGGGAGTACTTATGACTAGCTTTATCAATTAAAGTCAAAATATTACAATTCTAAATTTTGAAAAATTCTGAAAATGTGGTAAGGGAGACCCTATGGATAAATTAGTTAAGGGTATTTCTTCTATATTTCCACAATTATCATCGCAAACACTTTTGAAATGGGGATCCTATGGACAAAAAAAACACATTAATTAAGGGTATTTCTTCGATATTTTCCACAATTTTCATCGCAAACACTTTTGGTAGGACTTTTTATACTACTTATGACTTGCTTTATCAATTAAAGTCAAAATATTACAATTCTAAATTTTGAAAAATTCGGAAAATGTAAGGGCGGATCCTATGGACAAAATATACACCTAAACAAAGGGTATTTCTTCGATATTTTCCACAATTTTCATCGCAAACACTTTTGGGAGGACCTTTTATACTACTAGCTTTATCAATTATGACTATGACTAGCTTTATCAATTAAAGTCAAAATATAAATAAATACATAAATGAAGGGTATTTCTTTGATATTTTCCACAATTTTCATTGCAAACACTTTTCGGAGGACTTTTTATACTACTTATGACTAGCTTTATCAATTAAAGTCAAAATATAAATAAATACATAAATTAAGGGTATTTCTTCGATATTTTCCACAATTTTCATTGCAAACACTTTTGGGAGGACTTTTTATACTATTTTTGACTAGCTTTATCAATTATGGTAAAGTCAAAATATTACAATTCTAAATTTTGAAAAATTCTAAAAATCTTGTAAGGGGGAGTACTTATGACTAGCTTTATCAATTAAAGTCAAAATATTACAATTCTAAGATTTTGCAAAATTTTCAGAAACATTTTAAGGGGGGGACTTTGGACAAACTGTTGTAAGGGGACTAGCTTTGGATCAATTAAACACACGTCAAAAGTATCAATATTCTATATTTTGAAAAATTTTATCGCAAACACTTTTGTAATGGGGATCCTATGGACAAAAAAAAAAACACCTAAATTAAGGGTATTTCTTCGATATTTTCCACAATTCTTATCGCAAACACTTTTGGGAGGACTTTTTATACTACTTATGACTAGCTTTATCAATTAAAGTCAAAATATAAATAAATACATAAATTAAGGGTATTTCTTCGATATTTTCCACAATTTTCATTGCAAACACTTTTGGGAGGACTTTTTATACTATTTATGACTAGCTTTATCAATTAAAGTCAAAATATTACAATTCTAAATTTTGAAAAATTCTAAAAATGTTGTAAGGGGGACCCTTTGTCAAAATAAACACCTAAATTAAGGGTATTTCTTCGATATTTTCACTTTTATCGCAAACACTTTTGGGGGACTTTTTATACTACTTATGACTAGCTTTATCAATTAAAGTCAAAATATCACTATTCTAAATTTTGAAAAATTCTAAAAATGTTGTAAGGGGGACCAGCTTTGAAGTCAAAATAAACAACCAATAAATTAAATTAAGGGTATTTCTTCGATATTTTCCACAATTTTTATCGCAAACACTTTTGGGAGGACTTTTTATACTACTTATGACTAGCTTTATCAATTAAAGTCAAAATATCAATATTCTAATTTTGAAAAATTAAAAATTTGTAAGGGGGACCGTCAAAATAAACACCTAAATTAAGGGTATTTCTTCGATATTTTCCACAATTTTCATCGCAAACACTTTTGGGAGGACTTTTTATACTACTTATGACTAGCTTTATCAATTAAAGTCAAAATATAATATAAATTTTAAAAATTTTAAAAATTTTGAAAATTTTGAGGCGACCTTTGGTCAAAATAAACACCTAAATTAAAGCAAAATAAATAATTTAAATGCTTTTCGATATTTTCCACAATTTTTATTGCAAACACTTTAGGGAGGAAACTTTTATAACCTTATGACTAGCTTTATCAATTAAAGTCAAAATATCAATATTCTAAATTTTGAAAAATTCTAAAAATGTTGTAAGGGGGGACCCTTTGGTCAAAATAAACACCTAAATTAAGGGTATTTCTTCGATATTTTCCACCAATTTTCATCGCAAACACTTTTGGGAGACTTTTTATACTACGTTTGACTAGCTTTATCAATTAAAGTCAAAATATTAATATTCTAAATTTTGAAAAATTCTAAAAATGTTGTAAGGGGGGACCCTTTGGACAAAATAAAAACACCTAAATTAAGGGTATTTCTTCGATATTTTCCACAATTTTTATCGCAAACACTTTTGGGAGGACTTTTTATACTACGTTTGACTAGCTTTATCAATTAAAGTCAAAATATTAATAATTCTAAATTTTGAAAAAATTTTAAAAATGTTGTAAGGGAGGACCCTTTGGTACAAAATAAGACTAGCTTTATCAATTAAGGTCAAAATATTACAATTCGAAATTTTCAACAATTTTCATAAACACTTTTAGGGGAGACTTTTTATACTACGTTTGACTAGCTTTATCAACTAAAGTCAAAATATTACAATTCTAAATTTTGAAAAATTCTGAAAACGTTTTAAGGGCGGACCCTATGGATAAAATAGACACCTAAATTAAGGGTATTTCTTCGATATTTTCCACAATTTTCATAGCAAACACTTTTGGGAGGACTATTTATACTACTTATGACTAGCTTTATCAAATAAAGTCAAATTAGCACAATTCTAAATTTTGAAAAATTCTGAAAATGTTGTAAGGGGGACCCTATGGACAAAATAAACACCTAAATTAAATTAAGGGTATTTCTTCGATATTTTCCACAATTTTCATCGCAAACACTTTTGGGAGGACTTTTTATACTACTTATGACTAGCTTTATCAATTAAAGTCAAAATATCAATATTCTAAATTTTGAAAAATTTTAAAAATGTTGTAAGGGGGACCCTTTGGTCAAAATAAACACCTAAATTAAGGGTATTTCTTCGATATTTTCCACAATTTTCATCGCAAACACTTTTGGGAGGACTTTTTATACTACTTATGACTAGCTTTATCAATTAAAGTCAAAATATCATAATTCTAAATTTTGAAAAATTCTAAAAATGTTGTAAGGGGGGACCCTATGGTCAAAATAAACACCCAAATTAATGGTATTTCTTCGATATTTTCCACAATTTTTATCGCAAACACTTTTGGGAGGACTTTTTATACTACGTTTGACTAGCTTTATCAATTAAAGTCAAAATATCAATATTCTAAATTTTGAAAAATTTTAAAAATGTTGTAAGGGGGACCCTTTGGTCAAAATAAACACCTAAATTAAGGGTATTTCTTCGATATTTTCCACAATTTTTATCGCAAACACTTTTGGGAAGACTTTTTATACTACGTTTGACTAGCTTTATCAATTAAAGTCAAAATATCAATATTCTAAATTTTGAAAAATTCTAAAAATGTTGTAAGGGGGGACCCTATGGTCAAAATAAACACCCAAATTAATGGTATTTCTTCGATATTTTCCACAATTTTCATCGCAAACACTTTCGGGACGACTTTTTATACTACGTTTGACTAGCTTTATCAATTAAAGTCAAAATATCAATATTCTAAATTTTGAAAAATTCTAAAAAATGTTGTAAGGGGGGACCCTTTGGTCAAAATAAACACCTAAATTAAGGGTATTTCTTCGATATTTTCCACAATTTTCATCGCAAACACTTTTGGGAAGACTTTTTATACTACGTTTGACTAGCTTTATCAATTAAAGTCAAAATATCAATATTCTAAATTTTGAAAAATTTTAAAAATGTTGTAAGGGGGGACCCTTTGGTCAAAATAAACACCTAAATTAAGGGTATTTCTTCGATATTTTCCACAATTTTCATCGCAAACACTTTTGGGAGGACTTTTTATACTACGTTTGACTAGCTTTATCAATTAAAGTCAAAATATCAATATTCTAAATTTTGAAAAATTCTAAAAATGTTGTAAGGGGGACCCTTTGGTCAAAATAAACACCTAAATTAAGGGTATTTCTTCGATATTTTCCACAATTTTCATCGCAAACACTTTTGGGAGGACTTTTTATACTACGTTTGACTAGCTTTATCAATTAAAGTCAAAATATCAATATTCTAAATTTTGAAAAATTTTAAAAATGTTGTAAGGGGGGACCCTTTGGTCAAAATAAACACCTAAATTAAGGGTATTTCTTCGATATTTTCCACAATTTTCATCGCAAACACTTTTGGGAGGACTTTTTATACTACTTTTGACTAGCTTTATCAATTAAAGTCAAAATATCAATATTCTAAATTTTGAAAAATTCTAAAAATGTTGTAAGGGGGATCCTTTGGTCAAAATAAACACCTAAATTAAGGGTATTTCTTCGATATTTACCACAATTTTTATCGCAAACACTTTTGGGAAGACTTTTTATACTACGTTTGACTAGCTTTATCAATTAAGGTCAAAATATCAATATTCTAAATTTAGAAAAATTCTGAAAATGTTGTAAAGGGGGACCCTTTGTTCAAAATAAACAACTAAATTAAGGGTATTCGATATTTTCCACAATTTTCATCGCAAACACTTTTGGGACGACTTTTTATACTACGTTTGACTAGCTTTATCAATTAAAGTCAAAATATCAATATTCTAAATTTAGAAAAATTCTGAAAATGTTGTAAGGGGGACCCTTTGGTCAAAATAAACACCTAAATTAAGGGTATTCGATATTTTCCACAATTTTCATCGCAAACACTTTTGGGACGACTTTTTATACTACGTTTGACTAGCTTTATCAATTAAAGTCAAAATATCAATATTCTAAATTTTGAAAAATTTTAAAAATGTTGTAAGGGGGACCCTTTGGTCAAAATAAACACCTAAATTAAGGGTATTTCTTCGATATTTTCCACAATTTTCATCGCAAACACTTTTGGGAAGACTTTTTTATACTACTTTTGACTAGCTTTATCAATTAAAGTCAAAATATCAATATTCTAAATTTTGAAAAATTTTAAAAATGTTGTAAGGGGGACCCTTTGGTCAAAATAAACACCTAAATTAAGGGTATTTCTTCGATATTTTCCACAATTTTCATCGCAAACACTTTTGGGAGGACTTTTTATACTACGTTTGACTAGCTTTATCAATTAAAGTCAAAATATCAATATTCTAAATTTTGAAAAATTTTAAAAATGTTGTAAGGGGGGACCCTTTGGTCAAAATAAACACCTAAATTAAGGGTATTTCTTCGATATTTTCCACAATTTTTATCGCAAACACTTTTGGGAAGACTTTTTATACTACGTTTGACTAGCTTTATCAATTAAAGTCAAAATATCAATATTCTAAATTTTGAAAAATTTTAAAAATGTTGTAAGGGGGACCCTTTGGTCAAAATAAACACCTAAATTAAGGGTATTTCTTCGATATTTTCCACAATTTTTATCGCAAACACTTTTGGGAGGACTTTTTATACTACGTTTGACTAGCTTTATCAATTAAAGTCAAAATATTAATATTCTAAATTTTGAAAAATTTTAAAAATGTTGTAAGGGGGGACCCTTTGGTCAAAATAAACACCTAAATTAAGGGTATTTCTTCGATATTTTCCACAATTTTCATCGCAAACACTTTTGGGACGACTTTTTATACTACGTTTGACTAGCTTTATCAATTAAAGTCAAAATATCAATATTCTAAATTTTGAAAAATTTTAAAAATGTTGTAAGGGGGGACCCTTTGGTCAAAATAAACACCTAAATTAAGGGTATTTCTTCGATATTTTCCACAATTTTCATCGCAAACACTTTTGGGAGGACTTTTTTATACTACGTTTGACTAGCTTTATCAATTAAAGTCAAAATATCAATATTCTAAATTTTGAAAAATTTTAAAAATGTTGTAAGGGGGGACCCTTTGGTCAAAATAAACACCTAAATTAAGGGTATTTCTTCGATATTTTCCACAATTTTCATCGCAAACACTTTTGGGAAGACTTTTTATACTACGTTTGACTAGCTTTATCAATTAAAGTCAAAATATCAATATTCTAAATTTTGAAAAATTTTAAAAATGTTGTAAGGGGGGACCCTTTGGTCAAAATAAACACCTAAATTAAGGGTATTTCTTCGATATTTTCCACAATTTTCATCGCAAACACTTTTGGGAAGACTTTTTATACTACGTTTGACTAGCTTTATCAATTAAAGTCAAAATATCAATATTCTAAATTTTGAAAAATTTTAAAAATGTTGTAAGGGGGACCCTTTGGTCAAAATAAACACCTAAATTAAGGGTATTTCTTCGATATTTTCCACAATTTTCATCGCAAACACTTTTGGGACGACTTTTTATACTACTTATGACTAGCTTTATCAATTAAAGTCAAAATATTAATATTCTAAATTTTGAAAAATTTTAAAAATGTTGTAAGGGGGGACCCTTTGGGCAAAATAAACACCTAAATTAAGGGTATTTCTTCGATATTTTCCACAATTTTCATCGCAAACACTTTTGGGAAGACTTTTTATACTACTTTTGACTAGCTTTATCAATTAAAGTCAAAATATCAATATTCTAAATTTTGAAAAAATTCTAAAAATGTTGTAAGGGGGGACCCTTTGGTCAAAATAAACACTAAATTAAGGGTATTTCTTCGATATTTTCCACAATTTTCATCGCAAACACTTTTGGGAGACTTTTATACTACGTTGACTAGCTTTATCAATTAAAGTCAAAATATCAATATTCTAAATTTTGAAAAATTCTGAAAATGTTGTAAGGGGGACCCTATGGTCAAAATAGACACCTAAATTAAGGGTATTTCTTCGATATTTTCCACAATTTTCATCGCAAACACTTTTGGCCAATAAAAAAAATTTGTAAAGAGGCCCTTTGGTCAAAATAAACACATAAATTAAGGGTATTTTTTCGATATTTTCCACAATTTTCATCGCAAACACTTTTGGGAGGACTTTTTATACTACTTATGACCAGCTTTATCAATTAAAGTCAAAATATCAATATTCTAAATTTTGAAAAATTCTAAAAATGTTGTAAGGGGGGACCCTATGGACAAAATAAACACCTAAATTAAGGGTATTTTTCGATATTTCCACAATTTTCATCGCAAACACTTTTGGGAAGACTTTTTATACTACGTTTGATAGCTTTATCAATTAAAGTCAAAATATCAAAATTCTAAATTTTGAAAAATTTTAAAAATTTGTAAGGGGGACCCTATGGACAAAATAAACACCTAAATTAAGGGTATTTCTTCGATATTTTCCACAATTTTCATCGCAAACACTTTTGGGAGGACTTTTTATACTACTTATGACTAGCTTTATCAATTAAAGTCAAAATATCAATATTCTAAATTTTGAAAAATTTTAAAAATGTTGTAAGGGGGACCCTTTGGTCAAAATAAACACCTAAATTAAGGGTATTTTTCGATATTTTCCACAATTTTTATCGCAAACACTTTTGGGAAGACTTTTTATACTACGTTTGACTAGCTTTATCAATTAAAGTCAAAATATCAATAT
>JAEIGL010000330.1:0-10614 GCA_018903715.1 Zaprionus davidi | reverse complement strand
ATTAAGGGTATTTCTTTGATATTTTCCACAATTTTCATCGCAAACACTTTTGGGAGGACATTTAAACTACTTATGACTAGCGTTATCAATTAAAGTTAAAATATTACAATTTAAAATTTTGAAAAATTCTGAAAATGTTGTAAGGGGGACCCTATGACCAAATAAAACACCTAAATTAAGGGTATTTCTATCGATATTATCCACAATTTTCATCGCAAACACTTTGGGACGACTTTTTATACTACTTATGACTAGCTTTATCAAATAAAGTCAAAATATTCAATTTCTAAATTTTGAAAAATTCTAAAAATGTTGCAAGGGGGCCCTATGGATAAAATAGACACCTTAATTAAGGGTATTTCTTTGATATTTTCCACAATTTTCATCGCAAACACTTTTGGGAGGACTATTTATACTACTTATGACTAGCTTTATCAAATAAAGTCAAATTAGCACAATTCTAAATTTTGAAAAATTCTGAAAATGTTGTAAGGGGGGACCCTATGGACAAAATAAACACCTAAATTAAGGGTATTTCTTCGATTTTGCGAGGACTTTTTATACTACTTATGACTAGCTTTATCAATTAAAGTCAAAATAGCACAATTCTAAATTTTGAAAAATTCTGAAAATGTTGTAAAACACCTAAATTAAGGGTATTTCTTCGATTTTGCGAGGACTTTTTATACTACTTATGACTAGCTTTATCAATTAAAGTCAAAATAGCACAATTCTAAATTTTGAAAAATTCTGAAAATGTTGTAAAACACCTAAATTAAGGGTATTTCTTCGATTTTGCGAAGACTTTTTATACTACTTATGACTAGCTTTATCAATTAAAGTCAAAATATCAATATTCTAAATTTTGAAAAATTCTGAAAATGTTGTAAGGGGGGACCCTTGGACAAATAAACACCTAAATTAAGGGTATTTCTTCGATATTTTCCACAACTTTCATCGCAAACACTTTTGGGAGGACTTTTAATAAAAAATTTATAAATATAAATAAAAATAAAACTACTTATGACTAGCTTTATCAACTAAAGTCAAAATATTACAATTCTAAATTTTGAAAAATTCTGAAAACGTTTTAAGGGCGGACCCTATGGATAAAAAAAGACACCTAAATTATGGGTATTTCTTCGATATTTTCCACAATTTTCATAGCAAACACTTTTGGGAGGACTATTTATACTACTTATGACTAGCTTTATAAAATAAAGTCAAAATATCAATATTCTAAATTTTGAAAAATTCTAAAAATGTTGTAAGGGGGACCCTAATGGACAAAATAAACACCTAAATTAAGGGTATTTCTTCGATATTTTCCACAATTTTCATCGCAAACACTTTTGGGAAGACTTTTTATACTACTTATGACTAGCTTTATCAATTAAAGTCAAAATATCACTATTCTAAATTTTGAAAAAATTCTGAAAATGTTGTAAGGGGGACCCTTTGGTTAAAATAAACACCTAAATTAAGGGTATTTCTTCGATATTTTCCACAATTTTCACGTTTGCGAGGACTTTTTATACTACTTATGACTAGCTTTATCAATTAAAGTCAAAATATCACAATTCTAAATTTTGAAAAATTCTGAAAATGTTGTAAGGGACCTTGACAAAATAAACACCTAAATTAAGGGTATTTCTTCGATATTATCCACAATTTTCATCGCAAACACTTTTGGGAGGACTTTTTATACTACTTATGACTAGCTTTATCAAATAAAGTCAAAATAGCACAATTCTAAATTTTGAAAAATTCTGAAAATGTTGTAAGGGGGGACCCTATGGACAAAATAAACACCTAAATTAAGGGTATTTCTTCGATTTTGCGAGGACTTTTTATACTACTTATGACTAGCTTTATCAATTAAAGTAAAATATCACAATTTTAAATTTTGAAAAATTCTGAAAATGTTGTAAAACACCTAAATTAAGGGTATTTCTTCGATTTTGCGAGGACTTTTTATACTACTTATGACTAGCTTTATCAAATAAAGTCAAAATAGCACAATTCTAAATTTTGAAAAATTCTGAAAATGTTGTAAGGGGGGACCCTATGGACAAAATAAACACCTAAATTAAGGGTATTTCTTCGATTTTGCGAGGGCTTTTTATACTACTTATGACTAGCTTTATCAATTAAAGTAAAATATCACAATTTTAAATTTTGAAAAATTCTGAAAATGTTGTAAAACACCTAAATTAAGGGTATTTCTTCGATTTTGCGAGGACTTTTTATACTACTTATGACTAGCTTTATCAATTAAAGTCAAAATAGCACAATTCTAAATTTTGAAAAATTCTGAAAATGTTGTAAGGGGGACCCTATGGACAAAATGAACACCTAAATTAAGGGTATTTTTTCAATATTTTCCACAACTTTCATCGCAAACACTTTTGGGAAGACTTTTTATACTACTTATGACTAGCTTTATCAACTAAAGTCAAAATATCACAATTCTAAATTTTGAAAAATTCTAAAAATGTTGTAAGGGGGACCCTATTGACAAAATAAACACCTAAATTAAGGGTATTTCTTCGATATTTTCCACAATTTTCATCGCAAACACTTTTGGGAGGACTTTTATACTACTTTTGACTAGCTTTATCAATTAAAGTCAAAATATCAATATTCTAAATTTTGAAAAATTCTAAAAATGTTGTAAGGGGGACCCTTTGGTCAAAATAAACACCTAAATTAAGGGTATTTCTTCGATATTTTCCACAATTTTCATCGCAAACACTTTTGGGAAGACTTTTTATACTACTTTTGACTAGCTTTATCAATTAAAGTCAAAATATCAATATTCTAAATTTTGAAAAATTCTAAAAATGTTGTAAGGGGGACCCTTTGGTCAAAATAAACACCTAAATTAAGGGTATTTCTTCGATATTTTCCACAATTTTCATCGCAAACACTTTTGGGAAGACTTTTTATACTACTTTTGACTAGCTTTATCAATTAAAGTCAAAATATCAATATTCTAAATTTTGAAAAATTTTAAAAATGTTGTAAGGGGGGACCCTTTGGTCAAAATAGACACCTTAATTAAGGGTATTTCTTCGATATTTTCCACAATTTGCATCGCAAACAGTTTTATACTACTTATGACTAGCTTTATCAATTAAAGTCAAAATGTTACAATTCTAAATTTTGAAAAATTCTGAAAACGTTTTAAGGGGGGACCCTATGGTTAAAATAGACACCTAAATAAAAGGTATTTCTTCGATAATTTCCACAATTTTCATCGCAAACACTTTTGGTCAGACTTTTTATACTACTTATGACTAGCTTTATCAATTAAAGTCAAAATATCAATATTCTAAATTTTGAAAAATTCTGAAAATGTTGTAAGGGGGACCCTATGGACAAAATAAACACCTAAATTAAAGGTATTTCTTCGATATTTTCCACAATTTTCATCGCAAACACTTTTGGGAGGACTTTTTATACTACTTATGACTAGCTTTATCAATTAAAGTCAAAATATTACAATTCTAAATTTTGAAAAATTCTGAAAATGTTGTAAGGGGGACCCTATGGACAAAATAAACACCTAAATTAAGGGTATTTCTTCGATATTTTCCACAATTTTCATCGCAAACACTTTTGGGAAGACTTTTTATACTACTTTTGACTAGCTTTATCAATTAAAGTCAAAATATAAATTAAGCTTTATCAATAAAGTCAAAAATTACAATTCTAAATTTTGAAAAATTCTAAAAATGTTGTAAGGGGGGACCCTATGGACAAAATAAACACCTAAATTAAGGGTATTTCTTCGATATTTTCCACAATTTTCATCGCAAACACTTTTGGGAGGACTTTTTATACTACTTATGACTAGCTTTATCAATTAAAGTCAAAATATTACAATTCTAAATTTTGAAAAATTCTAAAAATGTTGTAAGGGGGACCCTATGGACAAAATATACACCTAAATTAAGGGTATTTCTTCGATATTTTCCACAATTTTCATCGCAAACACTTTTGGGAGGACTTTTTATACTACTTATGACTAGCTTTATCAATTAAAGTCAAAATATTCAATATTCTAAATTTTGAAAAATTCTAAAAATGTTGTAAGGGGGACCCTATGGACAAAATAAACACCTAAATTAAGGGTATTTCTTCGATATTTTCCACAATTTTCATCGCAAACACTTTTGGGAAGACTTTTTATACTACTTATGACTAGCTTTATCAATTAAAGTCAAAATATTACAATTCTAAATTTTGAAAAATTCTGAAAATGTTGTAAGGGGGACCCTATGGACAAAATAAACACCTAAATTAAGGGTATTTCTTCGATATTTTCCACAATTTTCATCGCAAACACTTTTGGGAGGACTTTTTATACTACTTATGACTAGCTTTATCAATTAAAGTCAAAATATCAATATTCTAAATTTTGAAAAATTCTGAAAATGTTGTAAGGGGGACCCTATGGACAAAATAAACACCTAAATTAAGGGTATTTCTTCGATATTTTCCACAATTTTCATCGCAAACACTTTTGGGAAGACTTTTTATACTACTTATGACTAGCTTTATCAATTAAAGTCAAAATATTCAATATTCTAAATTTTGAAAAATTCTGAAAATGTTGTAAGGGGGACCCTATGGACAAAATATACACCTAAATTAAGAGTATTTCTTCGATATTTTCCACAATTCTTATCGCAAACACTTTTGGGTAGACTTTATCAATTAAAGTCAAAATATTACAATTCTAAATTTTGAAAAATTTGTAAAATGTTGTAAGGGGGGACCCTTCAAAATAAACACCTAAATTAAGGGTATTTCTTCGATATTTTCCACAATTTTCATCGCAAACACTTTTGGGAGACTTCTTTATACTACTTTGACTATTTTAATTAAAGTCAAAATATTTCAATTCTAAATTTTGAAAAATTCTGAAAATGTTGTAAGGGGGGACCCTATGGACAAAATAAACACCTAAATTAAGGGTATTTCTTCGATATTTTCCACAATTTTCATCGCAAACACTTTTGGGAAGACTTTTTATACTACTTATGACTAGCTTTATCAATTAAAGTCAAAATATTTCAATATTTTAAATTTTGAAAAATTCTAAAAATGTTGCAAGGGGGAACCCTATGGATAAAATAGACGCCTAATAAAGGGTAATTCTTCGATATTTTCCACAATTTTCATCGCAAACACTTTTTGGCAGACTTTTTATACTACTTATGACTAGCTTTATCAATTAAAGTCAAAATATTTCAATTCTAAATTTTAAAAAATTCTGAAATTGTTGTAAGGGGGAACACTATTGACCAAATAAACACCTAAATTAAGGGTATTTCTTCGATATTTTCAACAATTTTCATCGCAAACATTTTTGGGAGGACCCTTTATACTACCTATGACTAGCTTTATCAATTAAAGTCAAAATATTCAATATTCTAAATTTTGAAAAATTCTAAAAATGTTGTAAGGGGGGACCCTATGGACAAAATAAACACCTAAATTAAGGGTATTTCTTCGATATTTTCCACAATTTTCATCGCAAACACTTTTGGGAAGACTTTTTATACTACTTATGACTAGCTTTATCAATTAAAGTCAAAATATTTCAATATTCTAAATTTTGAAAAATTCTAAAAATGTTGTAAGGGGGACCCTATGGACAAAATAAACACCTAAATTAAGGGTATTTCTTCGATATTTTCCACAATTTTCATCGCAAACACTTTTGGGAAGACTTTTTATACTACTTATGACTAGCTTTATTAATTAAAGTCAAAACATTACAATTCTAAATTTTGAAAAATTCTGAAAACGTTGTAAGGGGGGACCCTATGGACAAAATAAACAATTAAATTAAGGGTATTTCTTCGATATTTTCCACAATTTTCATCGCAAACACTTTTGGGAAGACTTTTTATACTACTTATGACTAGCTTTATCAATTAAAGTCAAAATATCAATATTCTAAATTTTGAAAAATTCTAAAAATGTTGTAAGGGGGACCCTATGGACAAAATAAACACCTAAATTAAGGGTATTTCTTCGATATTTTCCACAATTTTCATCGCAAACACTTTTGGGAAGACTTTTTATACTACTTATGACTAGCTTTATCAATTAAAGTCAAAATATTTCAATATTCTAAATTTTGAAAAATTCTAAAAATGTTGTAAGGGGGACCCTTTTGGACAAAATAAACACCTAAATTAAGGGTATTTCTTCGATATTTTCCACAATTTTCATCGCAAACACTTTTGGGAAGACTTTTTATACTACTTATGACTAGCTTTATCAATTAAAGTCAAAATATCAATATTCTAAATTTTGAAAAATTCTAAAAATGTTGTAAGGGGGACCCTTTGGACAAAATAAACACCTAAATTAAGGGTATTTCTTCGATATTTTCCACAATTTTCATCGCAAACACTTTTGGGAAGACTTTTTATACTACTTATGACTAGCTTTATCAATTAAAGTCAAAATATTCAATATTCTAAATTTTGAAAAATTCTAAAAATGTTGTAAGGGGGGACCCTATGGTCAAAATAAACACCTAAATTAAGGGTATTTCTTCAATATTTTCCACAATTTTCATCGCAAACACTTTTGGGAGGACTTTTTATACTACTTATGACTAGCTTTATCAATTTAAGTCAAAATATCAATATTCTAAATTTTGAAAAATTCTAAAAATGTTGTAAGGGGGGACCCTATGGTCAAAATAAACACCTCAATTAAGGGTATTTCTTCGATATTTTCCACAATTTTCATCGCAAACACTTTTGGGAGGACTTTTTATACTACGTATGACTAGCTTATCAATTAAATTCAAAATATTTCAATTCTAAATTTTGAAAAATTCTGAAAATGTTGTAAGGGGGGACCCTATGGTCAAAATAAACACCTAAATTAAGGGTATTTCTTCGATATTTTCCACAATTTTCATCGCAAACACTTTTGGGAGGACTTTTTATACTACTTATGACTAGCTTTATCAATTAAAGTCAAAATATTTCAATTCTAAATTTTAAATAATTCTGAAAATGTTGCAAGGGGGGACCCTATGGACAAAATAAACACCTAAATTAAGGGTATTTCTTTGATATTTTCCACAATTTTCATCGCAAACACTTTTGGGAGAACTTTTTCTACTACTTATGACTAGCTTTATCAATTAAAGTCAAAATATTTCAATATTCTAAATTTTGAAAAATTCTAAAAATGTTGTAAGGGGGACCCTATGGACAAAATAAACACCTAAATTAAGGGTATTTCTTCGATATTATCCACAATTTTTATCGCAAACACTTTTGGGAGGACTTTTTATACTACTTATGACTAGCTTTATCAATTAAAGTCAAAATATTTCAATTCCAAATTTTAAATAATTTTGAAAATGTTGCCCTATGGATAAAATAGACGCCTAAATAAAAGGTATTTCTTCGATATTTTCCACAATTTTCATCGCAAACACTTTTGGGCAGACTTTTTATACTACTTATGACTAGCTTTATCAATTAAAGTCAAAATATTTCAATATTCTAAATTTTGAAAAATTTCTGAAAATGTTGTAAGGGGGACCCTATTGGCAAAAAATAAACACCTAAATAAAAGGTATTTCTTCGATATTTTGCACAATTTTCATCGCAAAAACTTTTGGGCAGACTTTTTATACTACTTATGACTAGCTTTATCAATTAAAGTCAAAATATTTCACAATTCTAAATTTTGAAAAATTCTGAAAATGTTGTAAGGGGGACCCTATGGACAAAATAAACACTTAAATTAAGGGTATTTCTTCGATATTTTCCACAATTTTCATCGCAAACACTTTTGGGAGGACTTTTTATACTACTTATGACTAGCTTTATCAATTAAAGTCAAAATATTTCAAAATTCTAAATTTTGAAAAATTCTAAAAATGTTGTAAGGGGGACCCTATTGGACAAAATAAACACCTAAATTAAGGGTATTTCTTCGATATTTTCCACAATTTTCATCGCAAACACTTTTGGGAGGACTTTTTATACTACTTATGACTAGCTTTATCAATTAAAGTCAAAATATTTCAATTCTAAATTTTAAATAATTCTGAAAATGTTGCAAGGGGGACCCTATGGATAAAATAGACACCTTAATTAAGGGTATTTCTTCGATATTTTCCACAATTTTCATCGCAAACTTATGACTAGCTTTATCAATTAAAGTCAAAATATAACAATTCCAAATTTTGAAAAATTCTGAAATTAAGGGTATTTCTTCGATATTTTCCACAATTCTTACCGCAAACACTTTTGGGAGGACTTTTTATACTACTTATGACTAGCTTTATCAAATTAAAGTCAAAATATTTAAAAAAACAAAAACAAAAATATTCTAAATTTTAAATAATTCTGAAAATGTTGCAAGGGAGACCCTATGGATAAAATAGACACCTTAATTAAGGGTATTTCTTCGATATTTTCCACAATTTTCATCGCAAACACTTTTGGGAGGACTTTTAAACTACTTATGACTAGCGTTATCAATTAAAGTCAAAATATTACAATTTAAAATTTTGAAAAATTCTGAAAATGTTGTAAGGGGGTACTACTTATGACTAGCTTTATCAACTAAATTCAAAATATTACAATTCTAAATTTTGAAAAATTCTGAAAATGTTGTAAGGGGGACCCTATGGACAAAATAAACACCTGAATTAAGGGTATTTCTTCGATATTTTCCACAATTTTCATCGCAAACACTTTTGGGAGGACTTTTTATACTACTTATGACTAGCTTTATCAATTAAAGTCAAAATGTTAGAATTCTAAATTTTGAAAAATTCTGAAAATGTTGTAAGGGGGGACACTATGGACAAAATAAACACCTAAATTAGGGGTATTTCTTCGATATTATCCACAATTTTTATCGCAAACACTTTTGGGAGGACTTTTTATACTACTTATGACTAGCTTTATCAATTAAAGTCAAAATATTTCAATTCTAAATTTTGAAAAATTCTGAAAATGTTGTAAGGGGGACCCTATTGACAAAATAAACACCTAAATTAAGGGTATTTCTTCGATATTTTCCACAATTTTCATCGCAAACACTTTTGGGAGGACTTTTTATACTACTTATGACTAGCTTTATCAATTAAAGTCAAAATATTACAATTCTAAATTTTGAAAAATTCTGAAAATGTTGTAAGGGGGGACCCTATGGATAAAATAGACACCTTAATTAAGGGTATTTCTTCGATATTTTCCACAATTTTCATCGCAAACACTTTTGGGAGGACTTTTAAACTACTTATGACTAGCTTTATCAACTAAATTCAAAATATTACAATTCTAAATTTTGAAAAATTCTGAAAATGTTGTAAGGGGAAACACTATTGACCAAATAAACACCTAAATTAAGGGTATTTCTTCGATATTATCCACAATTTTTATCGCAAACACTTTTGGGCAGACTTTTTATACTACTTATGACTAGCTTTATCAATTAAAGTCAAAATATTTCAATTCTAAATTTTGAAAAATTCGGAAAATCTTGTAAGGGACCCTATTGACAAAATGAACACCTAAATTAAGGGTATTGTTTCAATATTTTCCAAAACTTTCATCGCAAACACTTTTGGGGAGACTTTTAATTAAAGTCAAAATATTTCAATTCTAAATTAATAAAAACTCTGAAAATGTTGTAAGGGGGACTACTTATGACTAGCTTTATCAACTAAAGTCAAAATATTACAATTCTAAATTTTGAAAAATTCTGAAAATGTTGTAAGGGGAACACTATTGACCAAATAAACACCTAAATTAAGGGTATTTCTACGATATTATCCACAATTTTCATCGCAAACACTTTTGGGAGGACTTTTTATACTACTTATGACTAGCTTTATCAATTAAAGTCAAAATATTTCAATTCTAAATTTTAAATAATTCTGAAAATGTTGCAAGGGGGACCCTATGGATAAAATAGACACCTTAATTAAGGGTATTTCTTCGATATTTTCCACAATTTTCATCGCAAACACTTTTGGGAGGACTTTTTATACTACTTATGACTAGCTTTATCAATTAAAGTCAAAATATTACAATTCTAAATTTTGAAAAATTCTGAAAATGTTGTAAGGGGGGACTACTTATGACTAGCTTTATCAACTAAAGTCAAAATATTACAATTCTAAATTTTGAAAAATTCTGAAAATGTTGTAAGGGGGACCCTATGGACAAAATAAACACCTAAATTAAGGGTATTTCTTCGATTTTGCGAGGACTTTTTATATTACTTATGACTAGCTTTATCAACTAAAGTCAAAATATTACAATTCTAAATTTTGAAAAATTCTGAAAATGTTGTAAGGGGGGACCCTATGGACAAAATGAACACCTAAATTAAGGGTATTTTTTCAATATTTTCCACAACTTTCATCGCAAACACTTTTGGGGAGACTTTTTATACTTTTTAATTAAAGTCTAATTAAAGTCAAAATATTTCAATTCTAAATTTAAAAAAACTCTGAAAATGTTGTAAGGGGGGACTACTTATGACTAGCTTTATCAACTAAAGTCAAAATATTACAATTCTAAATTTTGAAAAATTCTGAAAATGCTG